>CANXYI010357995.1:0-16434 GCA_948208565.1 Hura crepitans | reverse complement strand
TAAGTGAAAGAGGCTCAGATGAAAGATGCTTACCTAGTGCAGATTATGGATAAAGTCAAAGAGGGGAAGGCAATAGGCTTTGAGTTGAGTGGTGATGAAAGCCTATACTATCAAAATAGGTTGTATGTGCTTGATGTTGATGAGTTGAGATTTTAGATTTTAAAGGAATCTCATGAGGCTCCATACTCTATCCAGCTAGGAAGCACAAAAATGTACCTCAGGTTGAAGCCTCATTATTGGTGGCTAGAAATGAAATGTGATGTAGCTAAGTATGTGGCTCATTGTTTGACATGTTAGCAGGTAAAAGCAAAACACCAAGTTCCTTCTAGATTACTATGTCCGATTGCAATTCTAGAATGGAAATGGGAAAAGATCTCTATGAAACTTTTCATAAGATTACCTTTAACCAGGAATAGGTATGATGCTATTTGGGTAATCATGGATAGGTTGACGAAGACAGCCCACTTCATACTAGTAAGGATGGACTACTCCTTGGAGAAATTAGCTAGATTGCATATTGATGAGATTATGAGGTTACATGGAATGCTAGTAGCCATAATATCAAATCGGGACTCAAGATTTACTTCTAGGTTCTAGAAGAAGTTGTAAGAAGTTTTGGGTACTCGATTGACTTATAGTACTGCATTCCATCTTCAGACAGATAGTCAATCAAAGAGAGTGATACAAGTGCTAAAAGATATCCTACATAGTTATGCCATAGAGTTTAAAGGTAATTGGGATCATTATTTAGCATTAGCAGAATTTGCATATAATAACAACCATCGAGCTAGCTTAGGCATGGCACTATATAAAGCCTTGTATGGTCACCGATGCAGGACTCCTCTCTATTGGTGTGAAGTGGGAGAAGGTAGAATTTTTTGATTTATTTTGATTCTGGATGCTGAGGAGAAAGTTAAGGTTATCAGAGAAAGATTAAGAGTAGCCTTAGATAGGCAAAAGTCTTATGCATACTTAAAGAGAAAGGGCATTGAGTATGAAGTTGGGGATCGAGTGTTCCTAAAAGTGTTGCCATGGAATAAGATACTTCGATTTGGCAAGAAGGGAAAGCTTAGTCAAAGATTCATTAGGCCCTACAAGATCATAGAAAGAGTGGGTCCTTTGGCTTATCGACTTGCTTTGCCATCTGATTTGTAGCAAATACATATTATCTTTTATGTATCTATGTTGAGGTGGTATCGATTAGATCTATCACATGTGATTGCTACTAAGGAAATACAAGTATAGCCAGACCTAACATATGAAGAAGTGCCAGTGCAGATCCTAGCTAAGGAAGTGAAGTAGTTGAGGAACAAGACGATCCCATTAGTGAAGGTGTTAAGGAGACACCACACCACGATCGAGGCAACATGGGAAAGTGAGGAGCAGATGCAGATGCATTATCCTCATCTTTTTACCTCAAGTAATTTTGAGGATAAAATTTCTTAAGAGGGTAAGAATTGTAATGCCTGATAGTCAAAGTCTTATGAACAGTACCTTCTAGGCTGGAGTGATGTTCCCTACAATGCGAGGCATCACTATGAGTCCAATGATTGGCGTATTGGTCATAAAACTTTGACGGGCCTAAAAATAAGGAAAACAAATGAATTAAAAAATTTAGCATAACCAATAAATTATTTCGAGTCAAGAATTACTATATAAGGATATAAAATGAGTTTAGGCCAAGATAGCCTCAGGATGTGCTCGAAAGGTCTCAAAAATACCATACCATGAACCTTAAAAATTCCACTGAGTACTGTGGAGGAGGAATTATAATTTTTTAAGGTCGATAGATATTTTTTTTGAATATTTTATTTCGGTGGGTGAATAGTGCTAAAAAGTCAACTATTGAATTTTGACTTAAAATTTAACGTGGGCCCTAGTCACACTAATCGAGGATTTTTTTAATTAAAATGTAAATTGTTAGAGGGTCAAAGAATTTTTTGTGAATTTTTGAAGCTAAAAGTGACATAAAACGAATTTTTACCATTAGATGCCCATTTGTCCTAACTTTATGCAACTAAGCCTTCATACTTAAGGGGTTACATAAGTGAACCTCCTCACTTGTGCTAAAGTCATCTTCAACCTTGGAGAGTCTAAAGAAGTCAATGCCACCTCCATTAATTGCCTACTAAGAAAATTAAGGAAAAGAGCTTAATTTGGAAGATTCACGACTTAGGTGAATAGTGACCAAATTGTGTGTAAGTGTTCCAATTATATTTTTTATTTTTGGTATAGGTAGAATAGAGTATTCTAAGCATTTTTATAGTTTTAGATTTTCATTTGGAGCTTTAGATTGGTTTTAGGAATTTTTGTAAGGTGGAAATTGTGTATGTTTAGGGGTGACACATACAAGTGAGGAAACCCAAAGAGACAAGCACAAAAGTGGTGGAGAAAAGGGTGTTCTCACAAACTAGGTATGTGGAATAAGTTAAATTTGATATGTCATAAGATTATGCCTCATGTAGATGTCAATACCTTGTATACAACTTTAAAATCTTAGGTATATGCATGGCAATTTAGGGAATTGATGTTATAAAGTAGTTAATGGCATTGAATTAATTGACTTTGCATGATTATTTAGAAGGAAATGCATTATGTATCTATGAATGCATGTTTGGCCAAAATGTGTGCTTTATAGGTCACAATGTTTATAATAATGGTTATGGCATTTCAAATGAGGATAATAAAATATTCAACGTGAAATTTGGATGATTTGATGCCATTATGGTGATATGGTGTAATGGTTAGTAATATGGCATAAATATGTATATTAAGGCTTAACTTGGTAGCTAGTGGTGTAGCTAAAGTTTATAAGTGAATGGGTAAAGAAAATATGGAAAATTGAACTTGGTATGTGTTGGTATAAGAAAGGCTTAAAATGCAAAAATGACTAAATAAATAGTGTCAGTTATGGAAACTGACCATATAAATAGTAACTTTGAGATATTGGGCAAAGTTATGGAAAATTATGTCCATTTTGTCATAACACGTAACTTAATGTTAAAATTGGACTTGTGAATTAAAGATATCAAGATTTACAAACAAAGTCTGTTATTGGCCCATTAGTTAGACACCCATTGGATGGGTTGATCAGTAAACTAAGGAGTTAGCAGCTGCTAGGCACTTTGGTCCTTTTTAGGCCACTACTATGTGTTGGTTGTGGTGGGTGCAACTGCCGAGTTTCTAACATAAACCCTGTAGAGTAGGGTATTAGAAGGTCTACCTGGGCTGATCCCCATTACCCATTTATCTATCTACGAGTATTGGGAGGTCCCACAGGGCTGATCCCTGTTATCCACTCTCGGTGATGCGAATGTGATTTACATATATTGGGAGGTCTATAGACTAATCCCTGCTATCGAGCGAGGTAGCTACAGCTACTTAGGTCCTAAAAGTGGGCAAATACATAGGATAGCCCCACTATCTAGTGTCTTAAAGAATTGTCTATCTGTCATGGACCTATAATAATAATAACACTTATTGATAATATATTTGAATAACTGAACTAAAAAGTGCACTGGACTTAAAAGAGTTATGATGAACTTGATTATACACTGAATGTTGCATGTTGCTTGTATGTGTGGTAGACATATTATATTTGATTTATTCCACCACTGAGTTTTATACTCAATGTGTCAGTGTTCTAATGCTCAGGCAGTCGATGGAGCGACAGTCAGTACCATACGTCATCAGTGTAGCTGTTGTTGAGTCTTTTGGTACTTTTTGTCTTTCTTTTTGAGTTTTGTATAGACACACTCATGTATATAGAGAAAATTATAGGTTATGAGTTGTCTGGTAAAATAAGAATGATGAAATGATATGCATGTACAATTTGTACAGTAATGAAAATTTGATTATACATGATTGTGTATTGGTGGGTCTATAACCCTGTGATATGTGAAATATGTATGTTGCTGAGGATTGTTGTGATCTAGAGGTCGAGAGGGTCCAGAAGGGTGATGTGATTGAAAAAAATGAAATTAGAAGTGTTTTTCTCTATAGGTTTATTTGAGGTTAGTTATCTGAGTAGTCGTTATGCTGTTTGATTTTCTATAATTGTCTAATAATGTCATTTATTATTTTTAATGGACTAAAATAGGCAGTAATAAAAGGATAATTAATCAAAAATGGCATAAGGGCATGTTTGGTCAAAGTTGGTCAAAGTTGGTTAAAAGTTAAATGAAAGGCCTTTGACGAAACCCTAGGATGGGTGACCTTTGAGAGAAGTGGCACACCTTGACTATTTTTGGTAGAAATAGGTAGGGGGTGTTTCATGGGATTAGGCTTTTTGCGTGTAAAATAAGTTATTAAACTACCTATTACAAGCTAAAATAAACAAAAGAAATAAAAGGTACAAAACCAAATAAGTAAATAAAGAATAAACAATTGGTCCCATTTTCACATTGACATATCTATACAAACTTAATATGGCCCTCGGTCTATGTCTATGTGGACTACAACATGTGACAAAAAATATGTCTGTCTGGACCTCATATCAAGTATAGGTGGTCAATCTTACATAACGCAAAGGGAATGAAATTAGTAAAACAATTAGAAGTCTGTGAGGACCTAATAATGGTACCAAATTGAATAATAGTGACATTTGTAATAAATTTAAATGCAAATATAAATGCTCATGGAATATTCCCAAATGGCTATGGATAAGAAGGATGATAGCTGATCAAAGAGAATATAAATCCATTTTAATGATATTCATGAGAAGTATATTTTATAACATTTGTTCATGTGGATTGCACTCCTTATGAAAGGGAGTCCAAGTGGAATAAAGCATGGAATACTTATACATAATACATATATCCATATGGATTACACTCCTCACAAAATGGAGTCTATGTAGACCACACAGGAAACACATATGTTTAAAACAATATATACATGGACTACATTCCTCATTAAAGAGAGTCCATGTAAACTACATGTTAGTTTTAGAATATCAATAGCATGCAAAATAAGAAACAAAATTATTATATGACATTACAAAGGCATAAATATATATCATTATCATACATTAGAACATATCAAAATAGTGCTAATAAGATGATTAGGCACATGAGGAGTAAGTTGAATGGAATGTACCTTAACGGTGGTGAGGCAAAATGTCAATTCATTATGGAGAGCATTTAAGCATGTGAGGCTGAATAATGAATGATTATGATGAACAAGTGATAAAGCATGCAAATATATGTGATTGCATAACATGGTACCCTTGTTATTAGTTGTTTTGAAGTTTTTCTAGCTAAATATTTTCTCTCTACCTCTAATTTTTTCCCAGACCGCCTTTTTACTGATTTTTTATTTAGCAAGGTATGCTCTAATTTTTTTTCCTAGGTCACCCTTTGTGAGTTTTCAATGTAGTGAGCTTCTTCTTTTTTTCTTTTCATTTAGCTTATCCATATTTGGTTAAGGCTTGGGATTTGATTATGTTGTGGCTAATTAATTGATTCTAAATTTGTATCCTCTAGAATGGCCAGATATGAAATGCAGGGAATTTCTTTAAGAGGATGATTTGAGATATCATGGCTTTAAAGCATACATTATTAGATGCTTTTAGAGGGTTTCTCTAGTCGTTAGATAAATTTTATGAGTACTAGCTCTATGCCTTCTAGTACCTTATTTGATTGTGCATTAGGTAGAGGGAACTTCTCAGATTAATTAGTGTCTTTTTAGGTGCTAGCCATATGTCCCTTAGTAGGTGTTTTAATTTAGTTTGTGTTTTTCTTTTAACCTTTCCATGTATTGCATTGATGACATCCTTGTTATTAGCTAGTCTGAAGATTTTTTTACTAATTATTTTCTTTCCATTTTCCTAACTTTTGCTAAGCTCATGCTCTTGATTAATCAACCTAGTAGGATTAAGAAGACTCTTTTATTTTTAATAAGGTTAACTATGATTGAAAAGTGAGTACTCAGTTATTCGAGGATTAAGATAAATCTTTTTACTTTTGTAGGCTTCAAAGTTTTGACATTTTATAGCCGTATAACCTTTGGATTTTTATATGAGTAAGAACCTAAAACATATGTTTTTTAGAATAGTTCTTATGAGCTCTTAGACTTTGAGAAAATGATTGGATTGTGAAAAACTCTTTTTGGAAAAATGAATTTGGTGCTTTAATCTTTGAGAGCTTGTTAAACTTGTACCTCTCTTGAGATTGAAGAAAAGCATTCATTTGGGTTTACTTACCTCTAGTTTATTATTTTCTTTTTATCTCTCATCTCATATTTAGGGATATTTTTAATGTCTTACATGGAATGATCATGTCTTGGGAATTGCATGCCGCAGTGGTAATCGATTCTTCAGAGAACCGTGAACTGTTTGTCATTTATGTGGATCAAGTTTATCAACTTTGTTCTTTTTTTTCTTTATTTTTTCTTCCTTTCTTTTTTTCTTAAATCTCTTAACTCACTCTCAAGAGTACCATGCTATACAATAAGTGAGGTGAACGAAGATGAAATAATGTTTTATTAAACTTTAATTGTTCCAATGTAAAGAAAAAATAACTAAAAAAGAAAATAAAGACAATCTATCCTATCTGCATTGAATCTTTCCTCATCCTTGATTGGCACAATCCTACAGTTAGTTAATAGTTGGCCTACAAGGTGTGTAACAACTTGAAAAAAATTTCCTAATTTTATGAATAGTACTTTCTTGGGATGAATAATACTTTTAAGGTTCGGGGTGTATTGAAGTTACTGAATGAAAGTATTAGTCATAAAATAATTTTGGGTAAAGTTTGAAATTAATTAGAGTTTATTAGATTGGTTAAAAATGCTAAGAAATTTTTTGCGGTAGTGTTTTTGAGAATAATGACCAATGCAAAGCTAAACCATAAATAATTTTTAAAGTTGCTCAAAAAATTTTAAAAACTAGAAAACTTGATACCAAAAAATTCCACATATTTTAATAGTTCTAGAATTGGAATTTTTTGTGGTTGGGAAGCATTTTTTTAAATTTTAAGAAGTGTAAAATTGACATTATAATTTAGTTTCTTTTGATTTTTGAAACCCAATTTTTACAATAATTAGAGACCTCATTTATCTAATTTTTGGAAGTGGAATAATTTAAAGAAGACTTAAAATGGGAAGGAAATGAATTGTTAAAGGAATTAAAAATTAATTTTTTTTCTACCTATAAATTCCTCTCTAACTTTGACTTTTTAGTCAAAGTTGCATAATTTTTCTTTCCCTTATTCTTCGAAAACTTGAAAGCCATAGAATGAGAACTTTCCTTCTTTTTTCAATTAATTTTCAACATTTAAGCCAAAATTCTTACATCCATTATTAAATAGTGAATATCTGAGGTTGCTAGATAGGAAATTAGAGGATCTTTATAAGAAATTTGGAGGAAATCTCAAGTTTTTGAGTTGGGTAGATAGTGCCCATTTTTTGATCGGGTAAGAATTTTTAAATTCTAATATTTTCCCTTATTAAGTAGGCACCCAAGAGTCAAAATTTTGATCATTTGAATTTTTCAACTATCATATGAATTTTTATGAGTTTTTAAAAATTTATTCTATAATAAGCAGTTGCCGAAATGGAGCAAGTATAAGATAAGGGCAAGGTGAAGGTTTAAACTATCCTCATAGGGTATTACAAAAACATTTGGTATGTGTAATCAATTTAATTAGTGCAATTAAGCTATATTTAAGTTTGTATGTAATATGTGTATTTATACCTATATAAGATTAAATGCTTATTATTAAGAAAAATGGATAATTAAGTGGTTTATGATAATTACAGTATGAATTAAATTAGAATTGAATAATTAAAGATGGGAAGAAAATGAGTTGTGTCTATATATATGATATGGTTGAATAGCCATTTAGATATGTATGTAAGTATATCAATTATAATGTGCTTAAATAGCTAGGAAGTAGTGATCTATGAAAGTTTTATAGTATATAATTGATTAAAAGAGTTATTAAGCTTATGAAAGTTGTGGACAAGATAGTTAACATTTAAGAGTTTATAATGTAAGCATGAATTTATGAATTAAAATTATATAGGTTATGTTCAATTTACTGAAGGGCATAACTTGGTGCTTGTATAATAATTATGATTAAAGATGTTAAATATTAGATTATGACTAAAGTTTAATAAAAATGATATAAATTGTGAATTAAACTACTAATGTGCTCATATAATTACCAAATGGCCTATTTGTAATTATATGAATTAAATATATTTAAAAAGAAATGGTGCAGATAATATTTGCATAAAATGAAATATGAGTTTTTAACAAATAAATTATGCATAGAGGTATGATAGACTTATACTAGACATGTTTATTTGATTAAAGCATATCGTTTGTGCTAAATGATAAAATGTGGAAAGTAAAGTTATATTTTTTTATCATATTATTTTGTTATGAATTTTGGAATTAAAATGAACAATTTTAATATGAGATTATTATGATAAAATAAAAGAATTATAAAAATAACCCATATGAGTAACAACCTAGGTATGGATAGGTTGATTGATCAACTAGGGATAGATAGCAGCTGCTAGACACTTTGGTGTCAAATTTGATTATAGGTCCACTTATAGTCTAACTCTAAACTTGTATATGATGATATTGAATTCGACATAGATGTAGCTTCTATCTAGGTCCCTTGGGGCCATTGCACGGGTTTATGCTAGTGCAGCATCAATTAAGGTCCAGAATGTGGACCACTATACAAAATAATCCCATTATCCTTAGTTTTTATATTCTTATATAAATATGGGTAGAGTAAATTAATTATAATCATGTAATTATTAAAAATATAAAAATATTATTAATTTCTAATGGCATAAATAAAATATGCAATAAGCATAATATAAATTATAATGTGATGGGTTTATTAATGACACTACAAGTATCATAAAATGGGCGGTCTATTTATGTGTGATGTGCAATATGAATAAATTATATTAAATGTTGCTTTAAATTTTATTTAATTAGGCATATTTGATTTTAAATTAATTGGCATATATACCTGTATTATATAAAATATTGGGAAATAACTTTAAAGCTTATATTAGTGATTAATATTGATATGCATTATTAGAATAAAATATGCTTATCAGATTATATGTCATAATTATTTCGATTCCACCACTAAGTAATATGCTTAGCATATCAATTTGTTTATAATGCACAGGTAAAAAGAATGATTAAGACATGCCTCAAGATAACCATAGAAGTGAAGAGAAGGCTTTGATTTTGGTAAATCTCGAAGATGAATTGGATTTATGTAATGTATTGACTTTAGGAAGTCACACTCTTATGTCGATTATGTATAATTTTGGGCCTAAGCCAAAGTACGCATTTAATCATAGTTTTTGTATATAGGTCTGTAATTATAAATCTAAATATGCTTTTAAATTAGGTTATGCATGCTTGATGTCTTTTCTTGAGGTTGAGATTGTGTTATTGAATTTTATGTACAAGAGTGATAAGATGGATCACAAAGTAGTGGGGATAGATGATAATGATTATAGAAGTGTGTTTACAAGTTTAAAAATTTTTGGATAGTGCTTGGTGCAGCTGTTATGCAGCCAAAATTTTTGGCATGATGATTTCAAATTTTTGAACCGTTAATTAATTTTAAGAAGTTTTTTACAAATTTAAATTTTTTTTAAAAGAGTATAATTTTTTACATTAATTTTATGTGATTTATTTTTAACTAAATAAGACTTATATTTCAGATAACATAGTATGTGTTAAATATCTTAGTCATGTTAGGTGATCTATCGATGACTGAACTCGATAAAGGGTGCCACAAGGTGGTAGTTTGAAGGTCAAAAAGAAAAAAACCTTGCTTTTTAGAGAATTGATGAATGACAATGAGGTTTAGTAATGGGTGATCTTTAGGATTAGGTATTGTACCTCAATCTAAAAGGTATTGGATAGCTTAATGTAAGGCTTTGCGGTTGTCAATCAGGTGGCTAGTCCTTTGGTGACAAGTATAGTGTAGGTCATAGTAATGGTTAAGTGGAAGTGGTGAGGACTAATATTTAGGTATTAAGGGTCGAAGGAGGTTTATTGCTCTCAATTACTTAAGTATTAATGACAAGGGCCTATCCAACATGGCAACTTTGTGCGGTGGGCAACTGGGCTTTGGTTCCTTAGTCACTATTTAACCCCTTAGTGGTTTTTAACTTAGAGAACTCTTCTCAAATCATGGCTCGAATATTCTCCATTTTTAAAGCCATGACTTTCTTGACGATTGCTCTAATGCTTTACATGTCTTTGCCATTTAATGCCATCTTTAGAGAAGGGGAAGGTAAGGTTATTTCTTTAAAAGAGCCTGGGGCGAAGGATGATCCGTATAGTTAGCATGATACATAGTTAGTGTGATATGATATATGTTTTAATTATTTTAATGTTATGTATGGTGTACCCTAATTATCATAGAAGGGTAATAAAAAATGGATAGGGATATGAATGAGGTTCCTATACTAAATGAATTAATGCATGTGGTACCTATACTTGGTGAGGCAATACTAAGTGACTGAAGTCTACATAATGAATGGTACATGGTATTATCTAAGTATAGGATGCCAAATATGAATGCATGGGTATGTGGGTGAGGTTTTCATGTTACTCCTATTAAGGTGATACAAGGTGGATGGTAATGTATACATGGATAATGCATGATTAAGCCTAAGTAGTATGCATGGAAACATGAAGTCATTAGATAGTGTTGAGCTTGTACAACGTATATCTAGCAGATGTGTGCATGATGCACGTATTTAATAACTTCCACAATGCCAATATTGTACATGATTCATAGAGATTTCTAATGTTATGTATGATTCCTAATGATGTTTATTAATCAATGAACCATATTTAGGGAGAGAGCTTTAACTGAAGTTGATACGCTTCGAAAAATATGATCCAGAATTTTCCCCTTTGTATGTTAATGTTAAAATGTATTTATACAAAACATCTAAAAGTAAATTCATTTTTTTAGTTTATTTTGCTAAAGGAAAAATTAATTGAAAAGATTACAAAAACTCACAACTAAACTAAAAACAGAAGAGACATAAGATTAATTATGGGAGCTTGTAGCTTTCAGACCAGTTATCTACTTGGCATTCATGAGATCTTGAATGGCATGATGGAGATTCTTACAATCATTTATGAGATGTCCTGTCTTTTGATGATAGGTACAATATAGATCATGCCTATGTTTAACTAAAAATGGCCCAATCGGAGGCTTGTATGGTAATGGTTAAAGTTTCCCTTCTTTTATGAGCTTATTCAAACACTAAGATAGAGTTTTACCCAATTTGGAGAAATAAGGAGTCCTAACCATGTTAACATTAGTGACTTGGCTCGAATTACTATTTTAATGGGCAGGTTCCATATTCTCATTGAATCCTTTATTCTAAAGTGCTAGTTCAAGATCAACAGCTATGTCTTTGAGCTATTCCCATATGGTAATGCCTTTAGCAAGGAGCCTAATATTCATTTAGCTATTAGCATTCTTGATAAACATCTTAATTTGCTTGATATTATAAGGCTTGTTTCTCTTTTTAAGTTCCTTAGCTCTCTATCACTCTAATTATTCTAAAAAGGATTCACTGGGCTTTTAGCATAACAATTCTAAGTCTTTAAGGGTCACCTCAATGGTTGTATTATTTGAGTACTGTTTGTTGAATGCATAGGCCAAATCTTCCCAATTCACTTTCACCTTTTTTTCCAAGTTGTAGAACCAATCTAGTGCTTGCCCAATAAGAGACATACTAAATAAGATTACTATTTATGCTTTTAACTAATTGGTTAACCTTATGGCTACTGCATACTACTTCAAATGAGTTTTTTGGTCAAAAGTACCATCGAACTTTCTTAAATCTAGCATTTTGAATTTTTAGGGCATGGCATGATCAGGCTTTAAGTAGTCTTCTAAGTTGGTGTCTTTGCCCCTAGTCACTAGATAACTTATGGCTTCTAGTTTTTCACTCTGCTATTTAATAGGATCATTCTCTTTATGCTTAGGTGGTGGAATCCTATCATAACTAGGCTTAACAAGTGGTATTTCTTCATCAAAAACCTAGTTGTCCTCTTTATCAATCATTTTTTCTTACTATTGTTAGTAGTAAAAGGTTAGCCTTTATCTCACTAAGTATATATACTTGATAGTACACTAGTCATGGATGCCATTATTCTTTTCTCCATTTTTTAAAGGATCTCATTTAGTATGGCCTTTGTTACTACTTTATCTTTAAACATGATTACTATTTTTAGTAGGTTATAGATAGATCAATGGTGGTTGCAAAACAAAGGGTTAGTTATGATGCATGAGTTATCTAAGATGATATATGATATGTAACATGTGCTTCTTGTATGATTTTATGTATGAATGATGTCTCAGGAACAAATATGATAAATATATATGTGTGGATACATGGTATGTGTAGTTAATGCATGATTGAGATCATAAGATGTATGATCAAGAAGTCAATTAAACTTTTACAAGATAGAAACCTTTGATGCATGGTTTGTGTGTCATGTGCTAGTGTGAAGTGTACTTATTCACAATGTATGTGTGCTAGATTATTACATGGATGTATGGAAGAGAAAATGTATATTTACAAAGTGTGAGTTTTCATAAAAGCAAGAAGTCTATGTCATAGAGTAGGTACACTACAATTTTATGCATGTGCATAAAAACACAAAAAGGATACATGTTAGGTGTACAAGGACAAACATAAGCAATAAGCCTTTCAACCTTATTACTCCCACAAACATGGTTTTAGCAATTCTTCATAGGTAGGCTTACCTAAGCATCATCAAGGGGTGCATAGGTTTGATTATGGGTCTAATTAAGCCTAATGACCTCTCATATTTAAGGCGTATGCAAAAATAATAGCTTATAACATTTAATTATAATTTGAATTGAAATTAGGCTAGACCCTTTCTAGATAAAAGGCATTATGGGGTTGGCCCCATTTTAAATAATGTTAAATGTAATAGGCCTATATAGCAATGATAATGCAATTGAAAACTCTTAGGGTTATGCAACTTAGGAGAAGTTACTAAGCTTAACTATATAGGCTTCACAATTTGGTTTAAAAAGGCTTTATTGTTCCCACAAGTGGAGGTCCCTTTTAATAGGTCTTTCCAATCAAGGATAATAGTAACTTGTTAGTTCACTATTTGATATACCTAAAGTATGAGGTTTCTGAGTTATAGATATGCCAACAATTCCCCATTCTTGAATAAAAATGAGTTTATGGTTTGCAACACCATGAATGGTAAAAGGGACATAGTTTATATAGAATGAAATACAAGGGATTGATAAAAATTACAATATTAGAAGGTATATTATTTCGGCACTTTTGGATTCACTTCTCAGTCCCTAGTAGAGTTGCCACTGTAGATTTTTCTATTTGTATAGGGGACAAGGCAGTTAGTATTTTGAGTAACCACTTGGCTCTACACTAAGACCACTGATCTTTTTGTTTAGAAATGGTTCAGAATTAGATCTTATTTATATTCTAATAATATACCTTCCTTGATATTTTAACATTTATAAATGTCGTATCATGCAAGCGAGCATTTTAATTAAAAGCACACATGTCACCTTTTCACATAAAGAAAATAATTATGACATTTAAAATGTACAATAAAGCATAAATCTAAATTATGAATCCACAAATCAATCATTTATTAGTTTTAGTTTGGCCTAACAACTACCCATAATTCCATAGGAATTGGTGATAATTGCCTAATTCCCATATCTAGGAGATTAGCCTTCTATTAAAATACATTTTTATGTGAATTTTATTAAGGAAAACTCAAAAACATTTTATTATGAAAACACTAATTAATTAGATAGAAAAATCATTGTTGTGGGTTTTGTCTTTTACATGTAAAACAAGTTATTAAACTGCCTACTACAACCCAAAATAAACTAAAGAGATAAAAGGTACAAAACCAAATGATTAAATAGAGAATAAGTAATTGGTCATGTTTCTAGATCAGCAAGTCTGTGCAAACTCAATATAACCATCGGTCTATGTTTATGCAGACCACAACATGTCTCTAAAGATATGTCCATTTAGAACTTATATCTAATGTGGGTGGTAGTAACAAAAATAGAGTTCCGTGAGGACCTAATAAAGGTACCAAACAAAATAATAGCAACATGAGTAATAAATTTACATGCAATTATAAATGCTCATATAATATGCCTAAATGGTTATGGATGATAAGGATGATAAACTAATCATACAAAGGAGAACATAAATCCATTACAACAATATTCATGAGAACTATATTTCGAAACATATATCTGTACAGACTAAACTACTTGTGAAAGGGAGTCTATATGGACTAAAATATGGAATACTTATATATAACACATATATCCATATGGACTACACTCCTTGTGAAATGGAGTCTGCTTAGACAACATAAGAAACACATATCTTCAAAAGATATGACCACGCGAACTAAACTCCTCGTGAAAGAAAGTCTATATAGACTAAATGTTAGTTTCAAAATATCAAAAGAACACTTAATAAGAAGTAGAGTGATTATATGACATTACAAAGGCATAAATAGAGATTAATGTCATAAATTAGAACATATCAAAATAGAGCACATAAGATGATTATAATATTGTTATCGAACAATAGTCCATACAGACCTCATACCATACACATATTCAAACAATAAGTTTGTGTAGACATTAACATACATTAAGATAAGTCCATGCAAATTAGGCTTCAATTCTAGAATGATTTCATCTTTAATAAACTATTAGAATATGATGAAAAATGATTTAAAATGTTAACCTACTCTAATAATCGACATGGGGATTACATAAAATCACCTCACATGTCGATTAATCTCGAGAGATCTTTAATTACAAACACAACCCAAATAGAATCAATAAAGATGAATAATAATTGAGGCCTCTAATCTTTGCTTGTAATTAGCACTAAACAATAAGACAATGGTAGAGTTTTGAAAGAACAAACTAGTAGAGTGAATCTTACTTTAGAGTCTATACCTTAGATTCTAAGAATTATAGGTTTTAATTCATTGATGCCTCTCCTTTTTCCTCCTTTTAGAAATGGAATTTATAGGCTTAATTAGTAGTTCTCCCATCAAAAGGAGAGGGAGTTCTAATAGGATTAAGAGTTGTAATCCAAATAGGAAGATTAAGCTTTTATATGCTTTTTCGTGATAGGTCTATATAGACCATGGTTTGGGCACATTAGGCCCATGTGGACTTAGGCTCTAGTGTACCCTAGTGGGCCATAGGCCCTATTCCTCTTAGCTAGTTATGTGCTACTTCATGTGGACATTGGCTTTGGTTTATCCTAAAAAACTATGGGTTGTAGACTATATTGTTGTAAGATGGGTCTTTATTAGTCGATGTGGACCTCATAGCATCATGCTCAAGTAGACTTGCACCAGTATAGTTCGTATCGACTAAGGTTCTAAGTTTTTTGCCTTGTATCTTGAGCATATATTTGGTTATCATCATAGGCTAAAAATCCATACATTTATAACCTATAACTATTTAAACTGAGTAATGTCAAGGATAAATTTTTTTTAATAGGGAAGGACTATTAGACCTTAATTTTTGTTTGATTTTTCTTAACAATAGAATTAGAATTAATGGAAATATTGCAAAACAAAATAGATGTAAGAATCAAGTAAAGTCAGTTGGTGTGAATAGTATAGCAAACAAATGAGTGATAGGAAAAATGGTATATGCTTAAAATGACTAGAGGAAAAATTGGAAAAGAGTAAACGAAGGTCCAAAAAGAAATGGAATATATGGGAAAGGATGAAAAACATGAATGTAATATAGAAGGAACAAAAAAGTGTGAAAAAAAATAAGGTTTAGGACATGGTCTTGAAGAATAGTGACATTAGACCTTGAATAGTGCTTTTGAGACTCAGGTGCACTACTTAAATAGGATGAGAGGGAATAATATGAAATAATATTGGGTAAAGTTTAAAGCATAAATGAAGTCATTTAAATGGTTAAAATGCAATTAAAATTTTTACAACAGTGTCTTAAGAATAGTGACTTAGTTTAAGCTGAACGATAAAATATACAGTTTGTGCACAAAATGATCCAAGAATAGCACAACCTAAAGCTTAAATATTCTAGTAAAGCTAATGGTAATAAAATTAGAATTTTTTTACATTAAAAAGTAATTTAGTAAAATTAAAAGAGAATATTAGTGATTAATTTATTTAGCTCTTCTTCATTTTTAATCATAGTTTCCTCAGGACATATGAATTTTGGATTTTTCTAATTAATGGAATAAAAAAGGGAATTTAATTTATGTATTAAAATGAAGGAATTAATTTTTAAAGAGAAAATATGGTGGGAATAAATGTGAGGCATTGGATTAGCTAAGTGGCTTATATCTAATCCTTAATTACTATATATATATATA
>CANXYI010357882.1:0-10980 GCA_948208565.1 Hura crepitans | reverse complement strand
AGGGACAACAAGCTTGAAAGGTAAAAGGCTTGAGTTTGTTAGAATAAAAAAAAGGTAAAAGCCAATATAATTAAGTACAAGCATAAGGGTACATCTCTTGAGTGAAACACATAAGGGAGTGAAGTGAGGTTCTTTTAAACTAACCATTTTGTTGTGTCATTGGAAACATGTCTAAAAGTAGTGGAATGGATGCCTTCAATTCAGATGGACATAAGAAATATGAGATGGATACAACCTTCACTTTAAAAGCCATGAAAGCATAATTTAAAATTTTCAACTTAATCTTTGATGGAATTAAGGACTGGTTGGAAAGAATATAAGGGAACACCTCAAATAACACTAGGAGAACAAATAGGAGGGGTTAGCTACTAGAAGAGTAGTTTGAGCTAGAATTTGGTAGGTTTGAGGATGAAGAAGAAGTGTAATCCATGAGGGGAAAAGCAAGAAAAGAAGAAAGAGGAGAAAGCAAGGATAATAACATTAATAGAATCAAAATGAAAATCCCACCTTGTAAAGGTAAGAATTATGCTAAAGTATACCTGGAGTGGGAAAAAATGTGCAGATTATTTTTCCTTATCATAACTATTTTGAAGATAAGAAAGTGAGGCTGGTAGCAGTGGAATTCTCTGATTATGCATTTGTTTGGTAGGATGGGTTACTAAAAAGTAAGAGGAGGAATGGAGAACCACCTATAACTATTTGGGCAAAAATGAAGAGAGTGATGAAAAAGAGTTCTATGACATCTTATTACTATAGAGAGTTGTATTAGCAATTACTTAGAATCACTTAAGGGTCTAAATTAGTAGAGGATTACCATAAAGAGGTGGAGTTGTTACTGAACAAAGCCAACATAGAGATGGAGGAAGAGGTGACAATGGCTCGATTCATAGGTGGACTAGACAAGAAGATTATTGATGTGGTGGAATTGCAACATTATGTTGAGATAGAGGGCCTAGTAAATACTACCATAAAAGTGGAGAAATAATAAAAACAAAAGGGGGTAGCAAAGTCTTTCTCAAATTCTAGCAACAAATAGAATTCAAAATGGAACAAGAATAGAGACAAGAAGAAGTGGAATGACTCAGCTTCCAAAAGGAGGGAAAATGAAACAAACAAAGACAAAGAGAAGAGTAATTCATATCATAAAGGTTTTACTGATTATATTTCTAAACCCTTAAAATATAGAGATATTCAATGTATTAAGTGTCAAGGTCATGCTCATTATGCTTTTGAATGTCTAAATAAAAAGACCATATATATTAGGGGTGTAAAGTTGTGTTTAAATCTAATGTTTAGTCCAATAGTAGAGATAGTATGCCATCTTTAACTTATTATTTTGATGTTGATGAGAATTTAAGTATAGGGTAAATCCTTTGTTGTTAGGTGTGCATTGAACATGAGTGTTAAGGAAGACAACCTTGAGTAAAGAGAAAACATTTTTCATACTAAGTGCTTGGTAAGTGGGAAAGTTTGTAACATAACTATAGATGAGAGTAGTTGCACTAATGTAGCTAGTACATATATGGTTATTAAGTTAGGTTTAAAATGTGATAAGCATTCTATTCAATATAGGCTACAATGGTTACACTGATGAAGTGATGTGTGATATTGTACCCATACATACTAGTCATTTATTATTGGGTAGGCCATGGCTATTTGATAGGTGTGTATTACATGATGGGTATAGGAATAGGTATTCCTTTGAGTATAATGGGCAAAAAGTCGCACTTGCAATTTTATCACCCAAGGAGGCCTATCTTGAACAACTAAAAATTTAGAATTCACTTAATGGGCATTTGGGTAGTGAGGAGAATATGACAAGAGATAATAAAGAGGCCATAAGAGAAAAGAATAAAGAAAAAGGTCTAATGGTGAGTGGCTACACAAGTGAGGAAAAAAAGTGGGATGTGCAACAGAGAAGAAGTTAGTGAGTGAAGAGAACAAAAAGAATGTTAAAAGTGAGCAAAAAGAAATTGAAAGGAGTGAAAAAGTTAGTAAATGACCTTATGTTTATGCAAAGAAGAGAGAGAGTTGAGGAGTGCATACCTAGGCAAAAGAGCTTTGATCTTGATTTAATTTAAGGAAGCATTATTTGCTAATGTTGATCTTGACCCAAATTTGCCTAGTGTGTTTGTCTTTGTTGCAGGACTATAAAGATGTGTTTCTTGAAGAAATACCCTATGGTTTACACCTTTAAGAGGGATTGAGCATCAAATTAATTTCATACTAGGTCCAAAAATTCCCAATCTAGCTAATAAGAGTAATCCAGAGGAGACAAAGGAGTTATAAAGATAGTGGATGAGTTGTTTAGAAAAGAGTATGTGAGGAAAAGTATGAGTCTTTGTGTTGTACCAGTTCTTTTAGTACCAAAGAAAGATAGAACATGGAGGATATGCATGGATTGTATAGCTATTAACAAAATCATTGTAAAGTATCACCATCCTATTCCTAGATTAGATGATATGTTAGATGAGTTGCATGGCACTTACATATTCACAGAAATTGACCTAAAATGCGGCTATCATCAAATTAGGATGAAAGAAGTTAATAATGGAAAACTAAATTTAAGACTAAATGGATTGTATGAGTTAGTTATGCCTTTTGTTTTCTCTAATGCACCTAGTACATTTATGAGCTTAATGAATCATGTTTTGTGTGATTTTCTTAGTAAATTTGTAGTTGTTTACTTTAATGACATTTTGATATACAGTAACAACTTAAATGAACATATCATATATGTTAAGACTATTTTGGATGTGCTTAAGAAAGATAAGTTGTATTGATATCTAAAGAAATGCACTTTTTACATGAATAGAGTTATTTTCTTTGGTTTTATTGTGAGTGATAAGGGTATTAAAGTAAATGCTAAAAAGGTGAAAGCAATTTAAGAGTGGAGAACACCTAAATTTGCTAGTGACGTAAGAAGTTTTCATGGTTCGACTAGTTTGTATAAATGTTTTGTTAAAGATTTTTCAACCATTGCCATACCATTGAATGATGTTGTTAAGAAGAATGTTGTTAAGAAGAATGTTGTTTTTAATAGGAGGAAAAAGCAGGAAAATGCATTTCACACATTGAAAGATAAGTTATGTACTGCACCTGTGTTACATTTGCCTAATTTTTCTAAAACCTTTAAAATTGAATGTGATGCTTTTGGGATTAGTATAAGGGCTATTTTAATGTAGGAAAATCACCCTATAGCATATTTCAATGAGAAGCTAAGTGGACTAGTTCTGAACTATTCCACTTATGATAAGGAGCTCTATGCATTGGTGAGAGCACTTCAAGTGTGGAAGCATTACTTATTGACTAAGGAGGTCATGATACATATCACTAAAGTACTTAAATAGGCAATGCAAGTTGAGCAAAAAAATGCATAGTGGGTAAAGTTCCTTAAAACATTTCCATATGTGATCAAATATAAGCAAGGTAAAGAAAATGTTGTGGCTAATGCATTATCAAGAAGGTACGCCTTGATTTTTATGCTATCTTCTAAGTTACTTGGATTTAAGCATTTGAAATGTGAATGATGCTAATTTTGGTGATGTATCATGCTCGTGAACGTGTTGTATTTAATAGTTTTATACATATGAAGGATATCTCTTTAGGGGAAAACAATTATGCATTCTTACATGTTCTATTAGGGAGTTGCTTGTTAGAGAATTACATAGGGGGGTTTAATGTGGCATTTTGGTGTGCAAAAAACCTTAGAATATTTAGTGAACATTTCTATTAGCTGAATATGGGAAGAGATGTAGAGAGGATTTTTGCCGAGTGTATTACATGTAGACAGGTTAAATCTAGGTCTATGCCTCATAGTTTGTACACACCATTACCTGTACCTAATAAACCTAGGACTGATATATCTATGGACTTTGTATTAGGTTTACTTAAGACTAGGAAAGGTAAAGATAACATTTCTATTGTAGTGGATAGATTTAGTAAGATAGGTCATTTCATTACTTGTTATAAAATAGATGATGCAATAAACATTACTGATCTTTTAAGTGGTTTAACTTTACTGTGTGATAAGAACCATTATTTCAGATAGAGATGTAAAGTTCTTAAGTCATTTTTGGAGAGTTTTGTGAAGTAAACTAGGTACTAAACTCTTGTTTTCTATTATGTGTCACCTAAAAACTGATGGACAAACTGAGCTTATTAATAAGACATCGGGAATTATGTTGATTGCTATTATTGGAAAGAACTTAAAAACTTAAGAAGAACATTTGCCTTTTATTGAATTTGCATATAATCATGTTATATATTCTTTTACCAATTTTCTCTATTTGAGATTATGTATGGTCTTTGCCTCTTAACTGTGTTAGATTTGATCTTTTTACCTTGGCATGAGATTTCTAGTTTAGATGGAAAGCAAAAGGCTAATCTGGTTAAAATAATACATGAGAATGCACATGAATAAATTGAGAAAAAGAATCACATGTATGCCCAAAAAGCTAATAAAGGTAAAAAGCAATTTATTTTTGAACCAAGAGATTAGGTTTGGGTGCATATGGAAAAAGAGATTTTCTTATGTCAAAGAAAGTATAAGCTTGATGCAAAGGGTAATGGTCTATTACAAGTGTTGGAAAGGATAAACGACAATGCATATAAGATAGACTTTTTAGGTGAGTATAATGTTAGTGCTACTTTTAATGTTTCTAATTTATCTTCTTTTGAATTTGATGCACATTCATGGACAAATCCTTTTAGAAAGGGAGGGAATAATGTGAGTACAATCATGATAGATGGCAAAAATAGTGGGACCAGAGATGAGCTGGCATTGCCATGTAGACCAATAACAAGAATAAGGGCTAAAAAGTGCAGGGAAGTATTGTAAACTTTCGTGGGCTGAATGCTTAGAGGCATTAAATCTCAAGATCATATGACTATTCATCCATGCATAAGCAAACATGGTCAGTCAAATTTGACAAGTAGGCCACACTCAAGCTTATTTAATTATTTCAAGTTGGAAAAGTGACTTTAGGTAGTCACATACTTATTAGGCATATGGGCTTAAGGAATATTAAAGCTATTGGGCTACTCTTCCAATAGGCCTAAGTAGCTTAAGTAAGGAAGGGCCTTGTTTAGCTACACCTTATTTTTTGTTTATTATTCTTTTGTAATAGGGGCTAACCAAACATGCCTCTTGTTTTTTATTAATCTTTTTTTTCCTATGTGTGAAAAAATCTAGTTTCCTTTTATGATTAGGATTCCTTTAGGCCTATATAAATCATTACTGGTAGAATTGTTTATTCATTCTTATCAATAATATTTTGTGAGTTTTCACAAAGCCTTAGTCGAATTTTATTCGAGAGGATATCTTATATTTTTTTTTACAATAAGAATTGATTTTTATTTAAAGTAATTTCTTTGGTGAATTAATTCTTATTATTTTAAATCAACCAATTACTTGTGTTTCCATTCATATATTGTTTAGGGGTGTAATAGGTTGGGGGTTTATTCTTTTTCTTATTTTAGCCATATTGTATGTTTTAGAGGTTTTAGTTCTTTAACCTTGGGGTTCTGCATCAAAATCCCTAGAATATAATCACAGTGTAGAGGAAATCATGAACTGTTCATGATGTGGGATTCTTATTGCATGCAAATGTGAAAATAACCAAATTATCCCTAGTTATAGTATTAATAAGATGGGACATTATTAATGCAGACCGACTAACACATGTTATACTGCTTAACTGGGTCAAGTAGTAGTTCTCACAAGCTGTAAGCATAGAGACGCTTAGAGTTAACATATGGATGCCTGCTTAGGAAGTAAGTTCATCAAAAACTTAACATGATATCTTTACATTCATAACTTGATCTATGTTAGTGAAAGTATCTCATCATATCAGTGCTGCAAGTATCCTTAGACTTGAGACCCAAATTGTCTTAAGTGTAGAGTGATATACTTTGACTCTAAAGCTTTTATTTTGAATAAGATGTATACATAGCTAGGTGCTTGGGTATGTCATGAAATACTTAGAGATAGGGTAGTGATTAACAAAGGTTTCACTATATTAGATTACAATGGGCAATTTATCTCGCAATTTTGATGAGTTGTCGTTATTTAGGATATTTTGGCCAAAGTAAAATTCTAAGTGTGAATAGGATTCACAAAGGGTATTTTTGGAATAAAGACAAAACTATTAAAACTAACATGTTTAGGGCTTAATTAGACATACTTAGTTAAGCATTGGGTTGACACAAGGCTATACTCAAACCTAAATGATATAAAGATAGTAAAATGAGTTTATTGCACTATAACTATATATGAAAGATTAAGTCAAACTACTTGAATTTTCAACACTTAGGTAGTAATGATACATGGATAAATGCTCTCTTGACTCATACATAAGTGAATTATTAATTAGAGAATTAATATTGATTTAATGAGATTAAATCCTTAGAGTCCCAATTGGACTAGGACATTAATTCACTATGTACTGCTAATGTGTTTCAAAAATTGATAGGGTCACATGCATAAATAATTGAAGATAAGGATTATTTGATCAAGTATTTAACAGCATATGATGTTATTAAATACTTGAGAAATAAAGAAGGAGAAGAAATTGGACTTGGAGCCCAATTGGTTGTATTTGACCCGGAATTAGGGTTAAATATGATAGGCCTTGAAGGCCCTGTAAGTGGATCTAATTTTGTTTGGTTTCTAACCAGTCTTTTAGATGCTAAAAGGTCCTTAAATTAGGTCTAGATTTGGTGGCTTTAATTGGTTGCCTAGTGAAAGGCCTAAGATCTTATGCACATAGGCCTATTTGATGGGCTTTATGCTTAAAGTTTTAGGATGCCCATCTGATGGGCTTCTAAAATGGATTTTTAGGTTAGATTCTTAGGTGACAAAACCTTAAGCTAAGGGAGTATAAGGGGTATAAATAAACCCATTATAGGGCAGTAAAAAAAGATACAGAGAATTGGCTTTTGCATATAATAAGTTCATACATAGAGAGCTGAATTCTTCTTCTTTTCTTCTCCAATCTCAAAACCTTTATAGCCCTTAGGGTTTTGAGAATTCTATCATCTAAAATTATGGTGTGGATACCTTGGAGATGCTCCTAAGAGGATCATTATTGTCTGCAATAACCTAGTGAGGTGAAGAAGAAAGGGATCTTTCATAGAAAACATTAAACACTAAAATTACTTTAATGCTATTTTTTTTGTGTCTATTTTAATTTCTATGGTGTAAACATCATAGTGGGTTTTCCAAATTTTAAAATTTCGACTATGTACACTTGGAAAATCAATATTTATGTTCTTGAAATAAATACCAGTTCTTCTTTTTGTAACTTCTCATGGGTATTAGATATTGGTTATGATTCTCATTTGGTTATTAATGTGCAAGGACTAAAGATTAGTAGAAAAATAAATAAGAGAGATATGGACTTATGCATGGCGAATGGAGCAAGAGTTGCTACATAAGCTATAAGAACATATAATCTATATTTATCTTCTAGACTAGTATTGGAACTAAATAATTGTTATCATGTTCCTTCATTAAACAAGAATATTATTTCATTGTCTTGTTTGGTTGAACAAGATTTTGAGGTTTCTAATAATAGGAGCAAAAGTTGCTTAATTTATAAGAATAATATATTTTATTATTCTGGTTAACTTGTTAGTGAAATATGTTCCTGATAATGAAAAAGAAATTTATAATAAATGTCAAGAGATAAAGAATTGATAGGTTAAAACCATATTTCTTGTGCCAATATTGAGTTGGTCATATTAATGAAAAGTGCATGTCTAAGTTACACAAATTAGGTTAGTAAGGCTTATTTGAGACATGTAAATCTTTTTTAATGGGTAAAATGACAAAAACACACTTTAAGGTAAGGGTGAACATGTAAGTGGACTTTTGGAGTGATACATTCAAATATATGTGGCCCAATGACCACATATGTAAGAGGTGGCTATCTCTACTTCATAACCTTTATTAATAATCATTCATAATATAGGTATGTGTAATTGATGAAGTACAAGTATAAAGCCTTTGAAAAGTTCAAAGGATTTAGAAATGAAGTTGAGAAATAACTGGGTAAAAGTATTAAAATACTTCAATCAGATCGAGGAGGTGAATACTTAAGCCAAGAACTCTAAAGCTATCTAAGAGATAGTAGGATATTATCTCAGTGGACTTCTCTTTATACACCATAACATAATAGTGTATCAGAACGAAGAAATTAAACCTTATTGGATATAGTTTGATCCATGGTGAGCCTTGCTGATCTCCCTAAGTCTTTGTGAGTTTATGTACTGGAAATTACTATTTATACATTAAACAGAGTACCCTCTAAGTCTGTTGATGTTACACCATATGAGATGTGGTATAACAAGAAACCAATTCTTTAATATATAAAAGTATGAGGTTGCCCTACTTATGCAAAAAGAATAATTTCAAATAAGGTAGATGCTAAATCTAATAAATGCTTATTTGTGGGTATCCAAAAGAGTCTTTGAGATATTACTTCTATAACTTTTTGGAGTAAAAGGTATTTGTTTCAAAGCATGCATTCTTCCTAGAGAAAGAGTTTCTTTTAAATGAAGACAATAGGATCAGAATTAAACTTGATGAAGTTTAAGATCTACAAATGAATAGATCAACTGATAGATCCTAAATATATTACTCATGCTAATGAAGTAATAGAAAAACCTATTTTAACACAAGTTCCTAGATGTATTACTAGAGTTTATACTAACAAGCATGTAACTCTTGTAGATGAAAATAAGCCTTCAATAAGGAGGTTATGAAGAGTTTAAAATTAGAATTATGACAAAAGGCCATGAAATTCGAAATGGATTCCATGTATAACAATCAAGTGTGGACTTTGGTTGATCCACCTAAAGGGATAAAGCCCATTAGGTGTAAATGAATCTACAAGAAGAAAACTGACATGAATGGTAACATGGTTGCCTATAAAACAAGTTTGGTAGCAAAAGGTTATTATCAAAGGCAAGTAATTAACTTTGATGAAACTTTTTTTGGTAGCCATGCTTAAATTTAATCGAATTTTGCTTACTATAACCACTCATTTTGATTATACGATTTAGCAAATAGATATGAAAACAACTTTCCTTAGTGGAAAATTGTTAAAGGAAGTATACATGACATAGCCTAAAGGATTCATATCTAATGATAACATTAAGGTCAGCAAGCTTCAAAAATATATCTATGACAAGCATTTAGGAGTTGGAACATCCGTTTTGATGACAATAAAAGAGTTTGGTTTCTTAGAAAACTTAGATGAACCTTGTGTTTACAAGAAGGTTAGTGGGAGTGCTATTGTTTTCCTAGTGCTAAATGTTGATGACATATTGCTTATGGAAAATGATGTCTCAATTCTTTAATCAATTAAGATCTGGTTATCAAAATAATTCTCCATGAAAGACCTTAATGAAGCAACCTATATATTAGAGATAAGGATCTATAAAGATAGATCTAAAAGGTTGATAGGTCTTTCACTGTTTACATACATAGATAAGATGCTAAAGAGGTTTATCATGGATCTCTCTAAGAAAGAATTCATTCTTATAGTATATAGGAAAATTCTTTCTAAATCTATGTGTCCTAACACAAAAGAGGAAAAAAAACAGATGAGTAAGATCCCATATGCAATAGCTATAGGATCTATCATGTATGTTATGTTATGTACACGACCTGATGTATTTTTTGCTCTAAGTGTCATGAAAATATCCCAATCCAATTAAGAAGAGGAACATTAGGTGAACATAAAGAACATCCTTAAGAACTTAAGAAGCATTAAAGTTGTGTTCTTGGTATATGGAAGGGGATTTGCAAGTAAGCAGACGTATTAATGCTAGCATCTAGTATAATAAAAATGACTGTAAATCTTAATCAAGTTACGTGTTCATATTTACAGAAGGTGCAATTAGTTGGAAGATTTCTAAATAAGAAATAATTATAAACTCAACTAGTAAAGCAGAATACCTTACAACCTTTAATGCATTTAAGAAAGTAGAACGGATTAAAAAGTTCATTATTAAACTTGGAATGGTACCTTTTATTATTGATTTAATATCTTTATATTGTGACAAGGATGGAGCCATTGCATAGGCAAAAGAACCACAGTTTCATCAGCAATCTAAATATGTCCTTAGGCACTACCATCTAATATGTGAGATAATTGGTAGATAAAAAGTAAAGATTAAGAGAGTCCCCATATATTAGAGTGTTATTGATATTCTCACTAAGGCACTATCACAGAACAAGTTTGATTGCCATGTAAATAGTATAGGTATTAAATATATAGGTGATTAGTTATAGTACAAATGGGAGATTGTTAGTTTTATGCCCTAGAATAGATATGTAATAAGGATATTTTATCTACATTGAAAATTTATTATAATTAAAGCATAGTTGAAGGTAGTTAAGTGATTAATAAAAGATACACCAACCTAGATTATAGAGGAGAGTTCATCTCATATTTCTAATATAAATTTTTATTCAAAAATCTTTAGCCAAGGTAAAATGTAAGTGTGAATGAGATTCACACGGGTATTTTAGGATAAAGATGTGAATCTTAGAATTAATAAATTCAGGCCTTGATTAAAAATAATTAATTAAGCATTGAGTTGACATAAGTTCATACTTAAACCTAAAAGAGATAAAGTGTGGTGAAAGGAGTAATTGTATGATAACTAAATATGGAAGGGTAAAATGGTCAAACCACTAACCTTTTGACATTTGGATAGTCATAAAGCTAGTCGGATGCCTCTCTTGACTTGCGCTCGAGTGAATTTATTAATTAAGAATTCATAATGATTTTAAAGAGTTGAAATCATAGAATTCCAATTCTACTAGGATTTTGATTCACTTATTTACTGCCAACGTGTTTCAAAATCTCAAATGGTCACACACATATAGAATTCAAGTTCAGGGTAAAGTATATGACATTAAATGACATGAGATGTCATTAAGGTTAAAGAAAGAAAAAGAAAATGCTT
>CANXYI010357829.1:0-12795 GCA_948208565.1 Hura crepitans | reverse complement strand
TAGCGGCCCAAACCTTGTAAAATGCAACATATTTTCCTCCTTTCAAATTTAAAATTAATGATGACTTTAAAACTTTTAAGTGAAGAGACCTTCTAATCGGACATTAACATTCCTATTTATCAAAATTTTTGTCCTTTCTTTATCATTAGGCAATTTAAACATGGGAGCCTCAGAAACCCAATGTCTATAATTGGCCTTAACTTTGGAGAGGTGACTATAGAGAGTAAGGTAACACAAAGTTCAGAAAGAAAGAGACGTATACCTTTAGGTGATCTAATATTAATCTAGGCAGTGCTAAAAGACATTACACCTGCAATTGATTTTTCCTCAGACAATGCTAGAGACGTTGCATATGAAGTTGATGGTTTATTTGTTTCAGATAGGGCATTTGAAGTTCATATGATTTAGGCAATGATGGAGATGAAGTTGATTTTTTCAGACAGTGCTATAGACGTTGCATCTAAAGTTGATGTGATCTGAGCAATGCTGAAGATATTACACTCAAAGTTGATTTTTTCTTCAGACAATGCTGGAGACATTACATCTAAAGTTGATTTAAGCAGTGCTAAAGACATTGCACTCGAAGTTAATTTTTCTTTTCACAGTGCTAAAGACATTGCATCTGAAGTTGATTTTTCTTTAGACAGTGCTGAAGACATTACTTTTGAAGTTGATGTGATCCAAGCAGTGTTGGAGACATTACACCCAAATTACGTGTCACTCTTCTTACCACCTACAATAAAGCAAATGACTTATAAATGTCTGTCAATTTGTCATTTGTGATGTCACACATTAAATGTTGTGAGCTTGGTGTTATTGCAGATATATTGTCATTTTACATGTTAGACAAACATCATGAAGAATGCTCTCTATAAAAAAGATTTGAAGCATGTTAGACATTGTATTTGAGTTGTAGCATTGATGCATGTTACGTGTGAGTGCCCTCTTTTTTTCTTTTTTTTATGCCTTTGCGTGTTTATTTCATCTACTTATCAATTTTTTTAGTCATTGATGCCTTTTTCAATTATTACATATTTATTACTGCGTCATTTTGTTGTTTATTTTGTCATTTTATTATTTACATTTATTCATTTGTTTGTCTTATGTATGGCCAAAAATAATAAATGGAATAAAGAGGATAAAATAGAACATGATAATTTTATAAATTTAAAATGCGTGCCTCCTGATTAACCTAGAACTATTATTAAATAGGAGTGCCCATATGCTCTGGGTTAATGCCTATTCTGGCTAGAATAGTAGTGATAATACCGCTTACCATGATCTCTTTACTGGGGAACCTATTGGACTAATAAAGATGATCCAATATGGAAAGTGCTAGGTTGAACTAGACACTATGCTCCATCACTCAAAGGTCATAAAGCTCAATCTAGTTCACCTGATCGGTGCTACCACTGTATCCCACATAAGATAGTGCTGACACTCTATACAGGTAGCAATGTAATGGGTCTCAAATAGCCAAGGCCTTTATTCGGCTAGCTCGGTAGAAGGTGTCAACTAGTCTGATGGCAGCCCAATGGTCATCAAGGCACTCAGGGATTCCATCACATTATTGTCGGGAAAGCAAAGGATCTCTAAGAATCAAAGAATAAAGAGCTGGTATCACACATTGAGGACACCAAACTGGATGGTAGTTTAGTTTATAGGATATGTCTGGTGGTATGGTAGAGTGCTAAGGAATGGGAGGGCAACCTCGGGGTACATGGCATAATGCTGTGAATAAAAATTACGCCAGCTAACCCATGCAAAAAGCTAGTCTACCTTGAGGAGTACTCATAACTCCCATAGTGTGCTTGTATAGAAATAATAGCTCCTAACCGAGGTAACTAAAGCTAAAGGGTGAAATCTCTCTGCCTCCTCAAAATCTAACCATCCTGGTACTACCATGTGTGTTGGGACTGGTTGGCATCGGATACAACTTTATTGTCATCGTAGAGGCATTTTTTGGAAAGTGCGAGAGCTAAAGGATAAATGTGGAAATGGAAATGAAAATGAAAAAGAAAAAAATGTCCTTTTATAGGCAACAAGAAAAACGACCATTTTGGCCTTGCTGAAACGACCATTGTGAAGGCCAAACAACCATTTCCCGAAAGAGCAAAATGGCTATTTAGGCTAAAACAACCACAAAAAAATACCTGTTTTAGCTTGAAAGGGCCATTTTTCCTTAGTTTAAAATAGCCGTTTTAAGTTCCTGGCTTATAAATGTCACTATACATGCCTAAATCCTCGTGCCACTTGAGTTTTTTTTCTCTTTTTGCTCTATTAGGTGATGAATTCCTCCAAAAGCTTCACAAAATTCTTGATCTTTCTTTTACTTGGGTAATTTCTGCTTTAGCTCCTTTTAATGGCTTGAAATTCCTCTGACGGGCTCGACTTGATCTATTTTTTCTGAAGGCTACCACTAGCTTCTAGGATCCATAATTTCACATCTTTAAATTTTCTAACTAAGAATTATGTCCCTTAACTAAAGAATTCGCTATGATTCTAGGGGTGTCTTATTCATCTGATACACCACCTTGCTGTCCCAATTGCGTTCCCCACTACCTGTATGTGGTGGTCAATGCCCTTAGGATACTTCCTTCATTAATTGTTAGATGGGTTCCAAGAAAAGAACCTATTTCTCTAAATTCCCTACTGGTCTATGATGATAGCTACACAGACATCCCATCCCTACATTTATATGTATACTTATTCATTTTCTTTTCCAAATATCTTATAGTTACTTCTAAAGGCCACTTTGGAGATTATCAATTATTCAGTACAATAAATGACCCAACGAATGGCATAAACGCTTTCCCCCTAATCGTTGCTGAGACAATCATGAGACTAGATGCAGTGCAGTTTAGTGAAGACAGTTTCTTTCGTGGAAGCTTGATTATACTTTAAGTTTTTTTTGAATTAACTGCCCTTAACGAGTTTTCACCATATTCTCTTATTAACCATTTTCTTAGGAATCCCTTATAAGTTTTCATTCCTAATAATAGACTTTTTAAGGATAGCTTGCTCTTTATGAGTTTTCACCCCACCCTTGACTTTGGCTTTTGCTTAAGAAGCCCTTTCAGGTTTTCATTCCTAATAACTTCTTTTTTTAGATTTGATTGTAGGAGAAGCTTTGCTTGTTGGATGATCCTCCCCCTCATGTTCTCAGGTTTTATAATCTGAAGCATTTACGGCCTCATGCTGTTGTGCTTCATTTTTTAGATGTGAAGCAATAGGTCCTTTAGATGAATGCCACCACTGATGAGAGCATAAATTTCATGAACCCCTAGATTTCTTTATGATATATATAAAGGAGTGGTTCCTCAGGCTATATTCCCCTAGTTGACTTGCACAAAGTTATATTATGTATCCCTGATCATTGTGTGAGGCAGTTTGGTGAAAGTAGGGTATCATTACTCACCTATTATCATTTAGAGGGGGAGATTTGTCTATCACCTTTACTACCTAGTATCACAACTTGTGGGAGTAGTTACCCTTTAAGATCAATATTCCTCCTAAAGTTACTTACATTTTCCAGACTTTTGAAGCATATAAGGATTGGGTGATCAGCTCTTCTAGGAACAATCGATCTCATTGGTTGAAAACACAAGATGGAAATAAAAGGCAGAGAATTTGAAAAGTGTGTACTTTTATTATTTTTCTAAACTTTAATACAAAATAATGTAATAACAATATTTCTATTTCTTTAGTCTATAAGATGCTTAATCAAGCTTATTAAAGTGGTCCTATCTACTTGTATCATATTGGCATTTTATGATAAGCACAACATGACATTAATGCAACAACACATAACCTCATTTAATCAAGGAAAATCATAATTACGTCTTAAACTCCTGTCATCAATCAGCCCTCATGGGTTTTCTTGATTGATTATTTTCTCTCAGCCTCTAATTGTTGCATAGGATACCTTTTTTTGGTTTTCACCATATTGGGGTGCCCGCTGTTAGTAAGGCTGCCATTTTTTAGCTTTCAACCCATAGGGCTATTTTTCTCTTCTTTTTCTCTTTTATTTGTCTTTAGCCATAAAACCATTTTAACCTATCCATATTCATAGCCTCCTTAAACTCATTTTCATCATAATCTATAAGGATTGCAGCGCCCCTTAGCAATAATTGCTTAAGGATGAATGGTCTTTTCCAATTCGGTTTGAACTTTCTCCTCGAATCAATCAAACCCAGCCTTATTTGCTTGAGGACCAGTGCCTCTTCCTTTAACTTATGATTTTTCACCCTTTTGCCAAAAGCTCGTGCCATCCTTTTCGGATAAACTTGATTATTATAATTAGCCGTCAATCATTTCTCATTTAATAAGTTCAATTATAAGAACCTCTGCTCTACTATGGTTACTTTAGAAATATCTACTTCTATAGTCACTCTTAATCACTGGAGTTTAATCTCTATAGAGAGTACAACATCCGTCATATATACCAAAGAGAATGGAGTAGCACACATTGAAATCCAAATAGTTGTCCTATATCCCCAAAGAGCAAATGGAACTTTGTCAGCCCAGTCTCTATAAGTTACAACTATCTTAGCTAGGATCTTTTTGACATTCTTATTTGCTGCTTCGACTACTCTATTGCTTATGGTCTGTAAGGAGAGGATTTGTGGTGTTATATCTTGTATTTTTGTAATAGTGTCTTTGTCTCAGCTAGAAATTGGACACTATTGTCTGAAATTATATGGTTTGGAACCCCATATCTCCAAATTAGATTATTCTCTGTGAATTTAGCTATCTCTTTTACCCCTTATTTCTTTAAGGATTTTGCTTCAAATCACTTTCAGAAATAGTCAATAGCTACCACAATGAAACGATGCCTATTTGAGGCTATCAAATATATCTCTTCGATTATGTCTATCCCCCAAGCAACAAATGGCCAAGGAGATGACAAGTTATGTAATTCTGATACAAGCACATGCCTTAAGTCCCCATACTGCTGACACTTATGGCACTTCTATACATAGTTGGAACAATCATGGTCTATAGTAAGCCAAAAGAACCCTTGGTGCATGATCTTTTTAGCTAACTCTAAATCATTCATATGTTTTCCACAAGACCCTGCATGTACCTCTTCTATAACCTTATTCACTTCTCTCTTTTCCAAACAACTAACTGAAGACCGTCTACTTGCCTTTTGTATAAAACCCTGTCTACACTAATGAATTGAGTTGACAACTTTTTTAATTTCCCATTCTTTAAATAGTTCTGGATAACATAAAACCATGGTTTATCCGCTCCCCATTCTATTTCCATTATATGTTTTGTCTCATAGCAAAGCTTTTTTGAACTGGAGATAGGTACTGGTTTCATAACTATGCCTTCTGGATTATCCCACATGGAGACCAGGGTGACTAATGTATCTGCTAGCTGATTTTTATCTTTAGGAACATGGTGAAAAGTACACACCTTGAACGGTCTACTGAAGGATCTCAAATGCTCTATGTAAGGCATCAATTTCTCTTCTCGAATGGTCCACTCTTCATTGGTCTGATACACTACCAAAGATAAATCTCTAAATACCTTAACTATCTTTGTATCGAGAGCCAATAATGTTTCGAGCCTGAATATGCAAGCTTCATAGTCTGCCATGTTATTTGTAACCTTATATCTCAACTTTCTAGCTAATGGCAGCTTTTCTCCTTCAGAGGTTATCAAAATTACCCTTACTCCTGCTCCTTTGCTATTTACTGCTTCGTCAAAGTACATTTGCCACCCTTGGACTATTATTAGGGTTAAATCCTTATCTAGGAATTTAAACGCTAATGACTCACCTTTTAGTAGATGACTGGCCAAGAATTCTATAACTACACGCCCTTTTATTATCTTTCGTGTTATGTACTGGATATCAAACTATTAGAGTAGAAGAAGCCACTTACTCATTCTTCCTACCAAATATGAAGCTGTCTAAAGATATCTTAGAGGATTGTGTTTTGATACTGCATGTATAATATATGATTAGAAATAATGCCTCAGTTTCTTTAAAGCCCATACCACTACTAAACAATTATTTTCAACTTTCACATACTTAACCTTATAAGGAAAATACTTCTTGTTCATGTAGTAAATCACAAACTCAACCCCAAACTCGTCCTCTTATGCTACCATAGCCTCTACTGAGATTTCTTCAATAGATAAATAAAGAATTAGTGGTTTCTTATGCCTTGGCGGTTGCAAAACTAGTGGATTTAGCAAATATTCCCTGATAGTGTTGAAAACCTTTTAACAGTCATTGTTCCACTTGATTGGTTGGTTCTTTCTGAGAAGCTTGAAAATAGGCCCATATATCATGGTGAGCTTGGCAATAAACTGACTGATGTACTGTATTTAATCCAGAAATCCCCTTATTCGTTTCTCTTTTTTTGGAACTGGCATTTCTCTAATAGCTTTGACTTTATTAGGGTTTACTTTAATACCTCTCTAACTTACTATATGCCCTAAGACCTTACTCGAAGTTACCTCGAAGACACACTTCTTTGAATTCAAACACAAATTGCATTTATTAATCTATTGCAAGAATTTCTCCAGTGCTTCGAAATGTCTTTCTCTTGTAGCAGATTTGATCATCATGTCATTTATATGTACTTCCACTTCTTTGTGAATTAGGTCATCTAAAATCATCGTGGCTATCCTCTGATATGTAGCTCTAGCATTCTTCAACTCGAAAGGTATTACTCTATAGTAGAAGGTTCTCTATTCAGTGATGAAGGTAATTTTTATCTTGTTTGCTAGCTTGTTCAGAATTTTATAGTAATCGACATATCCATCAATGAAGTTATAAATCTTACACATCACTGCATTGTCAACCAAAACATCTATGTGTTGCAATGGAAAATTATCTTTTTTGCAGGCTTTATTCATATCCTTATAATTTATACATATCTTGACTCTACCATCTTTTTTGGTGATAGGTACCATGTTGGCTAACCAGGTCGAATACTGTACTTCGTCTAAGAACTTGGCTTCAATTTGTTTATGTACCTCATCTTTTATTGTCTCTGCCCATTCTAGCCTTATCCTCCTTAACTTTTATTTTACTAGTTTTGCTTCTGGGTATGTGTAAATGGCATGTTCAGCTACCTTTCTGTCCACCACGGGTATATCTTAGTAGGTTTAGGGAAAGACTTTTTCATATTTTTTTAGTATTCTCTTAAATTTTATCCTTTCATTATGAGTTATATCATATTCAATTAAAGTTTCTTTAGGGTTTTTACCAGTACTAAGATTAAATGAGATAGTATTAATTAAATTAATATCAAACATGCTATGCGTGTCATAATTATCATTATGCATGATGCAATTAGATGAGACATCACAAAAACAAGCAAAATTGTTCATCTTATTAACAAAAGAATCAGGAACATTATCATTAAAGAGTTTAGGTATATATAAAATTTTAGAAAAGTCTCCTAAAAAAGTTGTCTTCCTCTACCTTTTTCTTCCCTTTGTCTCGAAGCATGGTAGTCGTTAGGATTTCGTCATTAGATTCAATCTCCAAATCAGCTATATTGGTCATAACCTCTTCATCCCAAAAAACTAAGATGGCTTTGACTTCACCTATAGCCTAATTAAACACATCACTAAAGATCTCAAACCCAGGCATGACCTTCCTTTTTATGATAGCAGGCTTTGACTTTTTATAGTAATTGATATTCCCTTTAGCCCGAACAAAACTCTCTTCCAATGGTGGGATACCTTTCCTCATCTTTTTTAGCTATAAAGTCTCTGTTGTGTACCATAACCCCCTTTGGTTGTTCCATCCTTTCAACTATATAGTTGAAATTAATCCATCTAAATCATGTCCTAAACCAACACCTAGTAAATAGTTTATCTTTTTAAGTATATTTACCACTTTGAGATCATCCTCTTCTTCTTTTAAAAAAATCTTAGCTATATGGAAACCATTAAAGGGTTGGTTGGCTATCTCGAGCATTGAAACCCAATTCTCCCTTGTAGCTCATATAGTTACAATCTCACCCTTATGGGGGATCTTTATCATTTGATGCAATATTGATGGAACCCCTTCTAACTTATGGAAGCACGGCCTTCCCAACAGACAAAAATTTACAGGGATATCAAGCACTACAAATTCTTCATAATCTATAATTATCCCAGTTTAACCTTGACTTTGAAAGTCCGATATGACTACCTCTTAGTGTTATCATAGGCTATAATGGTGAGCTTAGACTGAGGGATCATTAAATTTTTTATCCATGTGCAGCTACTGCTTTAAGTAGGCATACATTGATTGATGACCCATCATCAACCTTTATGCTTGTTGTGTGCTTGCCGTTAACTTTTTCTTTTATGTACAAAGGATAGTTGTGATGACGTCCTTCTGGTGGAAGATCTACATCTAAAAAACTAACCATTGCTTTTTCCTCCCCCTTTACCATTGCCATTAGTTTAGATGGTGATATGGTAGTGAAAACCATTGCAGCACATAAGGCTTTAACTACCTTTTGTCGATGTGAGGGAGATTATCATAGTAGATCCTAGATTGAAACCTATACAGGAATCTTCTTTAGTTACTTCATTACTGCATCATCTTTTTTCTCTATAACCAGGGGAATTAGCTCTTTTCTATTTTTAGAACTACCCGACGACTTCGAGTTACTGCATTAGCTTCTGCTTCTCTAGCTGGTTTTTACTCTGAATTTGAATTAACCCATAAGTCTTAGACATGTTCCTCTAGCTCACTTTCACTATCGGTAACCCATATGTCTATCACACAAACTGAACCCTGGCCTAACACTCTCTTTCTTTTCACTCCAGATAGTCATTTCTATGAATATCCTGATGTACATACCATTCTGGTAATCCTGAATTGACCATATTGATAGGTGGAGGAATATTATAAAAGGCACCTTGACCCTTCTATCTCTTCTTTTGATCGGGGATCTATCTTAAGTCATTTAAATCTTGAATCTTGTCCCTCAAAGGATGGCAATTATCTGTTTCATGACCCGTGTGTTGATGATATTGACAGTATAAGTCTGATCTATGATAAGGTTGGCCCTCTTTAATTACAGGTCTAAAAGGAAGGGGTTGAAGTTTCCCGCCTTTTTGGAATCGTTTTAGGCACCAAGGCAATTGTTTACCCAAATTTGAGTAGTGTCTTATCACGGTAGATATTTCAGCAGTTTTGCCAGTCCTACTGTAGTTGGCTGCCCTTGTTCCTCTATTGTTTAGATTCCTTCTATTGTTGAACCCTCCTGAGTTCTTCTTCTACTCAGCATGCTCTTCTTTTACATCAATGGCAATGTCCTAAAGTGATTCCCAATCCTTAAGCCTTTTAGCTTTTAACCTGGCTTTTAAGTATAGACTAGCATTCTTGCTGAACATGCAGATCTGATTCAATATCTCTAGCTTTCTTCTCATTTCTAGCACCCTAGACCTTCATCTTGTCAAATATTTAATGAAGGTCTCATTAGGCTTCTGTTTAAATAGTTTGAGGTCTTTTATCATAACTTTCATATAAGTGCTACAGTCATACTAGCTGATAAAAGCTTCAGTGATATTTTTCTGATCTTTTTTTACCCTCTTCTCTAGCTCATAGTACCAATCATTTGCTCTTCCTTGAAGTGTAAAGCTAAAGTAAGCTATCTTTTGTTTTATGCTGAGCTCTGTACTCTATAAAACCATAGCATACTACTTAATATGGGCTCTTAGATCAGTCGTTCCATCGAACTTAGGTAGCTCTGGCATTTTAAATTTAAAGGGCAGTAGCTCCTCAGATTCTAAAGTTAGTTCGTTTAGGTCTAACCCCTTACCTATGGTGATAAGTTTGGCCATTGCCTCCATCTTTTCTTCTAATTTTTTCATAGCAGTATCTTTAACTTTTCAGGGTATGCCCTTCTTCCTGGCTTCGTCCTTAAAATCTTCACAAAAATTGAATTTTAGATTGAAGTATTTAGCTTTTCTATCCTTTTCTCTTGAACTTATATCCTTCTTCTTTGTGTCAATTCCCCTAGAAGCAGTAATGGTTTTTTCGATAGGTGTAGCTACTATTACCTCAGCAAGTGGTGGTGAACCAGAAGTAAGAGAAACCCTAGCAATTTCCCTTAAGATCATAGATATCATCTTACTTTCGAATTCCTCAAATTTTCATTCTAGCTTCGAAGTCCTGAGCGAAAGAACCACTTTCTCCTTGTCCTGCCATATCTGTTGGATTATGAGTGATAGGGATGAGTTCTTATCGAGTTATTCTTCTATTTGACCTATGTACCTAAGTGGCTCGAGGATTTATAATAGATGTAAAACAAAGGGTTAGAAATGATGAATAAAAAGAGAATGCATGAAATGCAAATGCATGTTAATGTAGACAATAATAAACACAAGCAAGAGCCATCCACCCTTATTACTTCCCACACATGAGATCAATGTATTCTTTCCTAGGAGGTTTACCTGTGGGACATCAGAGGCCCCAACAAATTCGAATAATAAACAACATATAGCTAAACATTATTTCCCTCATATTTAAAAGAATGCATACAGGATAGTTAGCCCACATATGTTGGATATATTCAATCAAACCAAGATGCAGGGTTTAGCCTATCCTAATTAAAAAAGGCCTAAGGGGTTCAATAGTATTTCGGGATGACTAAGCCATATTTCACATATATTAGCCGACATAGCACATAATGTAGCATTAACTAGGGAACCTTAGGGAAGTTACTATTGGTTATTACATGGGCTCACAATTAGGTCGTGCAAGTTATGGTCATCCAAGCATGGTCCCTCTACAACTGGTCTATCTCATCATGAGCATACAACTGATTGGTTTACCATTTAATATACCTTATAAGTACGAGGCTTGGATTTGATATCACCTCTAATAATTGTCTAAATTGAATGAAAATGGGTTCATGCTTCAAAATGACATTAAGGTAAAAAGGGATGCCTAACTTATTTTAAGGCTCTAACATGTAATGCAATTTCGAAAAAAGATAATATTATAAATTCAAAAAAAAATTCGTATTAATTTGAGGTACTTTCGGAGCATGGTCTCATGGTGTTCCTAATGGAGTACCACTATTCACGTCTCTTCCTTTCTAAGGCCAGTCAAACCGAAATAACAAAAGACTCAACTTAAATCTTACATCTCAAATCCAAAAAGGTAAGAAGAAAATTATAGGAATCTTAAGTCATCTCTATTAGATTGGTCTAGAAAGAGCGAGTTGGACACCACAAGGTAGGAGTTGCCACCCAACCAGAGTTGAAAAATACCTTGTATGGCCAAAACTAGAATGGTTCAAAAGCTTACTCTTATTTATACCTCAAGTTAAGATGAAATTTTAGATTAAATTCATAATTTTATCCTTTTTTTCAAGCAAGTTTTAAAATTAAAATAAAGCATTTGATCATAAAAAGAAATAATAAAATAAAATACTTGAAATTAAAGAATATCATACATAAAATCGAATAATTGATTATTTTGAGAACTTTGGTCCTTGTATGGCAATTTTTTTAAAAAAAACAAGTTTTATTGTTATGACTTTTATTAAATAAAAATCAAAACTTGTTTTATTAGGAAAAGACTAATCAATTAGTTATAAAATAATTTGGTTATTTTTTATAACATGGAAAAGAATCATTTTCTACCTATTACAACAATCATAGAATATACAAAGAAATAATTAGAATGAAAATTAAATTATATAAAAATTACCTAAAATACATTTTAACCAAAATGGAAACAAAAATTACAAGGAAATTACCTAAAATACATTCTAATCAAATAAAAATAAAATTACATTGAAATTGCCTAAAATACAATTTAACCATAAAAATAAAGAATAAAAATAACAAGAAATAAAGAAATGATAAAGAATTATTTCACCGGTTGTTTGATAAAAAGGCAGAAAGAAATGTCAATTAAACCCCCAAAAGATCAAACAATTAGCATAATAACAAAACATAATATTAATATGAATAATAAGATAAAAAGGATGAACAGAATAATAAAAAAAGCATTAAATAAATAAAACAACAATAATAAAAACACATGTAAGAAGTTATCACATCTAACTAGTAAGATGGATAAAAGAAATAAAATCACCCACTTAATTAGTAGCTGGATAAGAGAAAAATAATGAAAAAGAAGAAAATTTGGTCAACCCTCTATATATAATTGCCTTCAGAAAAGATCTCAAAAAAGGCAAGTAAATTTTGAAAAAATCTTTTAAATTTAGAAAAGTAATATTTGGAAAGTGTTTTTTGCGCTTTTAAGTATGCACTTTCTGAGAAAAGTTGACCCTTAGGACTAACATAGGGTTCGCCTTTTATACATGTGGATCAAGGTGCGAAATGGCCATTTCAGCTTGAGGTGAAACGGCCGTTTTAGGCTAAAATAACAGTTTTCAAGGGTCAAACAGTTGTTTTGCCTAAAGAGGAATCCTATGCAGATTCTACCTCTTCAGTAAAACTACTCCATTTTGCAGAGGTGAAACAGTTGTTTCAATAAAGTACGAAACTGCCATTTTAAAAAAGGTCAAAACGGTCGTTTTGCCCTCCCAAAGCTTGTAAAATGCAATATCTTTCAATTATAAACATTTTTTCCTTCTTTTATGCTTAAAATTGATCATGACTTTAGAACTTTTAAGTGAAAAGATTTTCGAATCGGACATTAACATTCCTATTTCTTGGAATTTTTATCCTTTCTTTATTATTAGGCAATCTGAACACGAGAGCCCTAAAAATCCAGTGTCTGCAAGCTACATATAGGCCCTGAATGCTTATAATGTAAGCATGTACAATAGGGTTATAAGAAGATAATGG
>CANXYI010357813.1:0-10656 GCA_948208565.1 Hura crepitans | reverse complement strand
TTATCACTTTTATGTCTTGTACACAGATTTTATCATGGTAGTATAAATAGCCATCACCTTTGATCTCATACTTAGTAGGCTTCCCCTCTTAGATAACACAAAATCACACCTATCATTATATGATTATCTCTCTAATAATCCTTGACATGTTGCATCAAACTAGGCTTAACTTACATCTCTACTAATATGGCATTATCTCCCATAAGTTATAATCTAACATTAATCGCTCTCATGGCCGCCATGAACTTTTTGCTAAGTGCATGATGATAATTGATCAAATAGTCCTAATCCTTTATTAACTATATCCATCTCCTCTATCTCAAGTTTAGCTCTTTTTATGTAGGAAGATACTTCAAACTTTTATGCTTAGTATAAACAGAACACTTCTCTCTATAGAGATAATGTTTCCAGTTCTTTAGAGTAAACACAATAGCTAAAAGATTGAAATAATTAGTAGGGTAATTCTTCTCATTTTGGTTCAACAATCCAGAAGCATAGGCAATGACCTTGCCATCCTACATTAGAACACAACCCAACCTATTATGAGATGCATCACTATATATGGTGTCATTCCTCAAAACTGGCTAAACAAGAATTAGAGCCTCAGTCAACATCACCTTGAGCTTGTCAAAACTCTCTTGACATCTATCATCCCAAACACACTTGACATCTTTTTTTAATAAATGAGTCATAGGTGCTACTATTAAGGAAAACCCCTTGACAAACCTATTGTAATACCTTGCCAACTAGAGAAAACTTTTGATCTCTGTGCTATTCCTAGGAGGCTTCTACCCTATCACTACCTCAATCTTACTGGGATCAATATGAATCCCTTTTGTAAAAGCTATTTGTGCAAGAAAAGATACTTCACTAAGCTAGAACTCACACTTTTTGAGCTTAGCATACATCTTTTCATCTCTTAAAATCTGTGACACTATTCTTAAATACTATTCATGCTCTTCCTTGTTCTTTGAGTAGACTAAGATGTCATCGATGAAGACTACCAAATTGATCAAGATAAGGCCTAAAGACTTTATTCATCAAGTCCATAAAAGATACAAGTGCATTGGTAAACCTAAATGGCTTTACTAGGAAATAATAATGCCCATATCTCATTTTTGAAAGTAGCCTTCACCACATCTGATTCCTTCACTCTCAATTAGTAATACCCAGATCTCATATCTATCTTGGAAAACACTCCAGCTCCTTTAAATTGATCAAACAAGTCATCTATCCCTAGCAGAGGATACTTATTCTTGATGGTCACCTTGTTCAACTATTAGTAATCTACACACAACCTAAGTGAACCTTCCTTCTTCTTAACAAATAGAACTAGTGCTCCCTATGGTGAAACACTCAGTCTTATGAACATAATAACTCTTACAACTAGTTCTTTAACTCTTTTAACTCAGCTGGCACCATCTGATATGGAGCTATGGATATCGAAGTAGTGCCAAGTAAAACTTCAATGCTAAACTCAAATTCTCATTATGGAGGTCAACTCGATAACTATTTTGGAAAAACATTAACATACTCTGACACCACTAGTATGCCACTAGCATCTAGCTCTCTTATCCTAGTATCATACACATGGGCAAGATAAGCCTAATAACCTTTTCTTAATATTTGCCTAGCTATAATAGCCAATACCACATTAGATAGAAAGCCTATCCTCTCTCCCACAACTGTGATTTTAGCATCATCACTAGCCTTGATAGTTAACCTCTTCTACTGACAATCCATAATTGCCTAATGCTTAAACAACCAATCAATGCCTAATATCAAGTCAAATTCCTTAAAACGTAGCTTTATAAGGTCAGCTATGAACTGGTGATCTTGTATCCTCAAAGGACATTCTTTATAAACTTTATCAACTACCACATGCTAGCATATAGGGTTACTAACCATGATTTCTAGGTTAAGAGGCTTTAAAAGTAAACCTCAGTCTCATGCCAATGGTTTGCAAACATAAGAATTTTTAGACCTTAAATCAATTAAAGCCAAAATAGGTGAATTGAATAGAAAAAAGTACCACCAATGATGTCTAGCTCATCAGCCTCCTCCTATGCTCTAAGGGTATACTATCGAGTAGGATCTATATGCTCAGCTTTAAGCTTTAATGTATCCCTATGAGCTCCCTTTTTCTTTCCATTCTTAATCACTTTACTAACCTCTAGTAAATGTAGGTGCAAATCTCTATCTGGCATTAGGTCCCTTCAAACAATCTCTGTGGAAATAATCCAACAATTTAGCGCACTAAAACAAGTTAAGAGAAGTCTTCGATCTTTATGGGCACCACTTAGGACTTGATATCTAAATGTAAGCTCTTCTCAAACCTCTTACACTTGTCAACTTTAGTGGTTATGGCTTCCTTGGAATACCTATTAATCATGGTAAACTCCTTCTCTTACTTCCCAAATGGACTTCTGTTCTTGCTTAAGGTCCATGAACTATTATTTTCTAACATTTAGATAATCCTTTGTGATGTACTTCTTAGAGAATTTTGACAAGAAGAAATCCCATTTAATCTCCTCCTCTATCTTATAGTTGGTCAAGTCTTCCCACCACTTTGATGCCTTTTCTTGCAAGAGTGATATGGCACATATCATTTTCTCCTTTAAGATGCACCTTATCTACTTCATGATCTTTTCTATATAGTCTAACTAGTACTCTACCTTCCTATGCTCTACCATGCCTTCTCCCTTCAAGTCTTTAGTGCCCATCTTCTTAAATCTCTCTAGACAAAACTCTTAGAGAGCTAACATAACCTCTAGATGCTATGCTAGTGGTGGAGCAATAGCTATAGCCTACCTTAATAGATGTAACATCCTCTGTAGAAACACTAGTGAAATTTTATCTTATTGACGGTGCATACCCTGCTGCACTATTTGAAGCAAATATAACTCTAATGGCCTCAGTGTTATGGTTGTCTGTGTATAACTCTTGACTTTCTTTTTACTTTAATGTGCCGGAGCATTCATCTCATCTATAGGTAAGAGAACAAGTCATAAACCTTGATATCATAAATTATATTGTAACACCCCTTACTGGATTCCCGAAGAAACCCAATTCGTGGTGCACTCCCCACTAGATCACCCATCCTACAATTTCTCCCATGTTTATTCATTTAACTCTTACTTATTCTATACTATTTAAGTCTATCTAATTCCAAATTTAGTCCTATCAATTTCTATAGTCCCCTTAGGTTCATGTCATAGTATTCATGCAAATATGGAGCAATTATAGGTCAATTAGATTTTTCCTAAAATCTAGCAACATAACGGCTATTCAGGTCCTTATCCAAAAATTTTAACCTACAAAACACTTCTATTTCATATTCTCACATCTTTTAGACCCTTCTGGTTCCCCAGATATCAACCTAACATCGCCATTTTATCACACAACAACACAAGCCTCAGGCCACAATCAAGGAAAAACACAAATTAGAGCCTTAGGTTCGTATAAGATCAATATAAGCCATACACATCCACAAGCATGAATCAAGCTTTCGGCCACTCACACCACCCATGCCAATCATGCATTTTCCCATTTATTTATAAGAAATTCTATTATATTTCAACACTAAAGGCATCAATTCCTACATCAAACATCATACACACTCGTAAAAATCCCTTCACAGCTCTCGACCAAGTAATAGTTTAACACTAACTTTATTCCTTTTTCGTCAAAAAATCATTCAATTAAAATTTAATTAGTCCATACACTATATTACTTCCATGTAACTACCTATTTAAGCCAATTCATGCACATAATACATTCTCAAACCACAAAGGGAAGCTACTGAATTTAGAGGCATAAAGTGAATACTTGAATTCACTTACCTTACACTCAAACAATGAGGATTCAACACTTCAAGCTTCTAATACCTCAATTCCAGCCCTTCAATGAAAGCTTTTTCTCCCTTTCTTCAGGCTTTTCTCTCCTTGAAACACCTTAAAAACCATTAAAACATATGGTATTAGACCTTAGGCATCTTAAACAACAATTAATAGCACAAAAGAACTAAGGAAACACAAGGAAAAAGCCATAAAACTCACTTTGTACACTTGCTGCATAGCTCTATCCAAGAAACTTTGATGAATTTTTGTGAATTGTTGAGAGCTCCTTTTTTAGTGCTTCTTCTTCCCTTGGCTCCCTAACACATCCCGACACGGCTCAATTTTTGGCAAAACTTCAAAAAATCACCAAAATTCACACAGACCTTGAAAAATTACAAATTTTATTTTAAAATTCATATTTTAACCCCTGCTACATGCTTGACATTTTTTACAGCCAAATTCCATTGATAGGATAGTTTTTAAATAGCCTCAATTTATGTGCTAATCTAAAAAATTACAAGAATTTGAAAATGACCTCAAAATTAAAAAAGATTCTTTTACCAATGGACTTAATGGAATCTTTGAGCTTTAGGTTTGATATTTTTCGGTTTGTCCGGGCACATCCCGGGTCATTCCTAGCCCAAAAAACTTTTATTGCATAGATGGGTAGCTTACAGTCAAAATTGAATTATTGATTCTACTAAATTTTTAAATTTTGCCTTTTTCATTAATTTAAAGCCCCTTAAAGTTTCAAGACAAGTGTCACTACCTTAGTTTACATACAAGTAACCCAGCGCCCCTGGGCACACTTCTCAGACCTAGTGGTATTGTTCACGGAGCCTCGAAACACGGGCATTACATATATGATGTACACTATAGACTCTATTGCACTCATATGTCAACTAGGAATTCCTAAACTGATACATGGTTAAGTCGTCGGGCATGACTAAGGACTACACACATAGATGCATTATCCGAACTCAATTAACTCTTATCCATAATCTTTATGTTTAGAAAATCCTTTTAACCACATTTAACTTTTTAAAATATGGGTTACCAAAAGCATTTTCAAAAACATAATTACAATTCACTTTTGTGAATCCTTGTGTCAAAAATCCAATAGCACAATAATTGTACCAAGACAAAATCCCAAAATGAATAGCAACTTGTGACTTAAATCAACACTTCTATAATTCGTATTCCATCAATGCAATTTGTCTATGATCCTTTGATCACTCCATAACCACACATCAATAAAAATTATTGCTTTCAACCTCAGAAAGAGATATTATACAAAAAAATAGTTTAAATTAACTTTAAAATACTTTACAAACCATGAAATCAAATTACATTATACACAATTTAGGCCCATTTCCCCTTAATACATCTTATAAGCACTTAACCTATACTTCACATAATTACAGATAGATAAACCAAAATTACACTAAAAGAGGCAGCCTTCACTTGATAATCTTGAAGTCTTGAGGGTTGTGCTTACACTATCTCTTTACTTAAGCATTAGAAAACAAGTGTTTGCCACACTAGCCATTGTATGTAGTATTGCATTTACTTAACATAAACCACACTTAAGACTCATCAAAGGTCATACATTATACATAAGATCAAGCCACATTCATAGCAACATGTATTAAGTGATTAGGTTCTAATTAAACATTTTTTTATTATGCCCATTATAAAGTAAAATAAATATCATATGAATAACAACATCATATTATGCAGTGGCCTTTATTATGGACCCTACAATTGCTTCACCCACATAAGTGTGTAATGGCCTTTTTAGACCTTATTGGTTATTGAACCAATATGGGGCATGTGCAGTGGTCCTATTGGACCTTAGCATTGGCTACATCCACATGGATCCAAAGATCAAAAGTATAAGCACATGGGTCAGACATTTAGTGGACTCATGGATAAAATGCATTAAGGCACTGATGTACCATAACAGCTGCTATAAAACTCCCTATTTGATTGGCTAAGCTATACATACTAGGTTATTTCTCATTTGGACTATTAATATTTTAGGTTTAGTCACACCATCTTATTTAAGCTTAACATATCTTTTAATTGCTTTAGTTTAGCCAACAAAGGACTAAATTAGGCAATTATGTTATAAGACTTATTTTACTATCCAAACATATTATGTCATTCAATTTACCACACTTTGAGGCCATATATATACACACATATCACATATTAAGAGCATTCTATTTACTCTTATATGTGTTGTTATTACCATATGTCATAGAATTGCCATATTTAATCCATTGTAACATAAGGTCATTCAAGATGTATTATGCTATATTCTCATCATAAAATGAATCATGGCATTACATGATAGTGTAATACCTCATATAGGCATATAATATGACTTAATGACATCTTGCAAACTCTCAATATCCATCATGATCACATTACATTATTCCTCATTTTACAGCCTGAATACTATAAAGTTATATGATATTCATCATTCAATATATGCAAACACTTACAAGCATGCTAACATTCAACTACTTAACAAACATGCATTATCTCACATTAGGCACCATTTTTAACATGTTCATACAAATTATTATTTTCTATTCATGCATTTCCCTTGTCTAGTAAAATTCAAGGTTAGATATCCATTTGGATGTCTTTAGGCTATTTGGTCGGGGCATTATAAATGCATGATACTTACATTTATCCACCACATACATCTTATCTCACACACTCAAACATAATTGTTATCATTTTTTTCGTTCTTTATCTTAATGCCTCAAATAGTCAAACATGCACCATCAATTATACATCAAAGGTCATTCAGCCACCAAGCCTTATGTCACACTCGTAACATTCTAAGTCAAAAAAATTAATTAATGAGCTTGGGTTAGAAGAGAGATTAAATAGAGGGCAACTGCATTAAATTAAGTAGATGTTATTAGCGTACAAAGGAATTAATATTATGATAACTTAGTTAAATTAAGGAGCTCTATATATGATTAATAAAATATTTAGAGAGTGATTAATTTAATTAGAAATCGACAATGGTAAAGACATCAGGAAAACAAATTATGCAATTACAAAATTAATAATAATTAATCAAGATTAAAATAAGACAAAATAAAAATGGGATAAGCTGACTTAAAGAGTTGACAACTTTTTAGAATTTATGGTGGTAGCATGAATTAATTAAAAAGGGAAAAAGGAAAGGGAGAAAGACACACATAAAGAGAAGAAAAAGGAAAATAAAAAGAAAAAGAGAATAACATAATAGCTAGCAAAAAAAAAGCAAAAATGGAACTAGCAAATAGAACCATGTGAGAAAAAAATAAAAGTAAAATGAGAAATCTAGAGTTGGTTGATAGGGGCTGATCTTGGGTTTGCAAGCACAAAGAAAGAGGAAGGACCGAAGAGGAGTTCAAAAGATAGAAAGACTAAGCCCAGTGATTAAAGTGAGTAATTCATAAATCCTATGACTTTTTTTTATTTGTATAGGCTTATCTGAGTTTTAGAATGGAAAGGAGTGTTGAACAATGATGTTTTAAAGGTTGAATTTGAAGAGGTGAAAAGAGAAGAAAGGAATTAAAAGGTTGATGTATGGAAGGTGAGTCAAGAAATTGATATCACTACTAGAGAAATAAATTCTGCAAAGAAAATTTGGATGAAAATGGCTACCAAAATGCTAGGAAATGGTTCCAGCATTACAGCAGTAGTAGCAAAATGCAGATTTAGCCACTACAATTATAGTCATGCCAAATAGAGAAGCTATGGTTGTGTAAAAAAAGCCATGCAAATGGCTAAAATTGAGTGTTTTATTGAAGTAACAATGCAACATGTTCCACAAAATTTTTGTAGTCTATGAGATGGCAGTTAAGGAATTTGCAGCACTGAAATTCAATGAGAATTATGTCAGAAAGAAAAATCGAAGCTGCTAAAGAATTTTTGCTATCCTAGCTGCTATAATAGTGGAATTAAATGGTTAGGGGAGCAGATAAGACGATTGATCGAAAAGAATTGATTGTGGGTTTTTTCTAAATAAAAAAGGAGAGATAATGAAGGGAGGTACCAGTTCTTGTGCTACTAAAATTGTGCAATAATTAGTGCAGATGGCAGTAGCATTACAACTACTACTATCATTAGTCCCAATAGAAATTGGGTTAGACAAATGGAGGATAAGTAGAAAGGAGAGCTGGTAATGATGAGGAAGCAATGTAAGTGTCAAAGGGAGATGTAAGTAACGAGTGTGCTTCTAGAACTATACGGAATTCACTATAGTATAGCAGCAGACTCCACTACTATATTTACTACCATTTCACTTATAGAAGTGGGTTCATTATTTAATGCAATGTAATTCCAAGCTAGGGTAATAATGCTGGTAGCGAACAAAAGTGAGGAGAAGGGTTGCAATTGATTTAATATTAGTGATAGAAGGATAAAAAATGCTAGATAGTTTACTGCTATAAAAATTGAAGAACTGTAGCAAACAAAAGAAAAGGAAATAAAGGTTGAAGGTGCCTTTAATAGTAGAAGCAAAAATGGGGATGAAGCAAATCTAATTTAGGACAATAGAGAAAGGAGATATGAATTGAGATGCAATCAACCGAGGCAATTTAGGGTATATACTCCTTTATCTCCTAACCTCTCCAAATATATTTATTTCTTATGCAAAATTGTTTTTAGGTTATGTTTAATGGAATATGTGTTTACAAGATAATTTCATTTTATCAAATTGATATGTGACACCTCCTACTGATTCCTAAAGAATCTAATAAGTGGTGCACTTCTCACTAGGTAACCCATCCTAAAATTTTCCTTCAAGCTCACTCGTTTAACTTTTATTAATATTCTATTATTTGATTTAGGTAAACTCTAAATCATGTTCTGCCTTTTTATTAGCTCTGCATTAGATAATGCCAGTCTATTTATCCCAAAAATATGGTCAATTATAGCTATTCAGATATTTCTAAAAATCTGACAGCATAATGGCTGTTCGGGTCACTATCCCAAAATTTAAGCCAGTATAAATACACTTTAAATATTTAATCATCATATCCTGGACCATTATGGTCACCCAATTAATCAACCTAGCATCATCTATCTATCAATTTATCCATATAGGCCTCAGGTCACAATCAGATAATTAAAAATCTAGAGCCTTAGGCTCATATACCATACACATCAAATAAATAAAGCCATACATTCCAAGCAGTCTCGTAAGTTACTTAATTACAAAACACTATATACATTATGTATATTTATACACCTACCCTTTATATGTGGTACCCATTTCCTACTAAGTACAATTGAGTGCAAAACTATACATTAATACTATAGCAACCTTGTTAAAACTGTCCTTTAAACCTTGACCTCATGCACTATGAGGCTGTATCTTTGTTCTAATTACCTGCGCACCAAAATAGGTACATTGAGTATGCAATATACTCAGTGGTGAACTTGGGCATTTAAATCATTTCACATAATTTATTCATGATACACAATGATAATATTAGCTAATTCAGGTTATTAGGCCAATAATTGAAATATGTGTCAAAAAGACCAAAATACCCTTGTGCAAGTATATGTAAACTAACCATCTATTTAATCTTTTAAAATCAAGTAAATTATTCATTTAGGCCATTTTCAATAATAATATTAATAAAATCCAGTTATCTAGTTAATAAAGTCCATATATGTGAAAATTACCAAAATGCCCCTAAATATGTATAATGAAGTACCATTCAGATAATTATTTCAATTATGCATTTTATTGTTTTTTTAACATCTCCATTAATGCATATGTTATTTATTAAATTAAATTAATAGTCCCTATTAGATAGATGACACTTTAATATAATGGACTTAGAAGGAACTAAAATAGTGCAGTGATCCACATTATGAACCCCAACCACTGCACTGGCTTGATAAACATCAAAGGAATCAATTCATAGACCTCCTAAATTATGTATCCAAATTAATTACACAATTTGGTTTACCTAGAAGACTTGTTTGTCCAACAGACTAGTGTAATGGCCCTCCGAGACCTATGCTATTGTATTGGCATAATCAAACAAATAGCACCAAATGTGCAAGTCACAAAATGGTTTGTCTAACAGACTAGTAAAATCACCCCAAAATAGACCTTGACCATTATACCAGCCTTGCTTGAAAATTAGATAGTGTAGCAGTTGCTAAAACCCTAAGTTGATCGGTCAACCCATTCAATAGGTGTCTAACTAATGGGCCTTTTACTTCAAATTATGTTTATTCCTTTACTGATTATTTTCTTATAATATTATTGAATGAAAAATAGATAGATATAAATTTTATAGCACATTCTAATTTTAGCCCAGTCTAGTATAGCCATAATTGAACAGTACCGAGTGAATATCTAATTACATTTTTAGGTCCTATATTGATTAATGTTTAAGCCATATTATCCTTGATTTTATTCCATATTTAACTTTTATTTAGTTTCCATTTACTTTCAAGGTATATTTTTGGTTCAGGTAATGGTCAATCCTAAACAGTTATAGGTCATTTCTTCATTTTGCAATAGTCATTTCTAAGTCCATTTCTTAGCCATTTTTAGTGTAGTTTTTACCCAAAAATTCATACATTCCATAGGCCTAAAGTCACATATTCTCTAGGCCATTTACAAGGCCAAATCATAGGCTCTTATGCCATGTTGAATAGTCACAATGTCATAGCCCTTTTAGGCACAATTTAGGTACATTTCCAATTCACATTCCATGTGCAAGCTTAAGTCATAATTTATGCTTTGTTCTAAATCTATTTTTCAAGCATTTCTACATTTATC
>CANXYI010357552.1:0-11130 GCA_948208565.1 Hura crepitans | reverse complement strand
CTATGATATGATTTAAGCATGTGCAACCTATCCTACAAGCAAATTTAAGTAAAAGCATGCACAATTATGCGTAATGTGTTGTTACGAGTATGATATAAGGAGATTGTTTTATTTATATACATATTGTGTTGGTGGTGAGGTAAACCAAAGTTATGTATACACCATTAAGCTTTTTGCTTAGTGCATTAGTTTTCCATGCATAGGTTGTAGAAGTTGATCGATAGAGGAGGTACTTAACTTACAAATGTTTTGAGTTGAGACATATTTATAAATATTAAGCATGTGATGAGTTTATGTGTTTGAGAATCTGATGATTAAGTAAGTCATTATGTGCATGTGAATGTGAATGAGATCGCATAGTATATCTAGTGCCTAAGGCACATAATATGGCACTCCTTCATATGGTGACTTCAATTAACAGAATAAGGGGTGTCACATGTCTAGTCTTTTATCTCGTCTATAGTTTCTCTATTATGCTTGGACAATAAGGTGTCATGATCTGTGAATGAGCCTTATTTACAACCTTTTCCAATTCTACATTTTCAACAATCAATCTATGATGGCTGCCAATCATAGAAGGTTAATAAATGATGTATGGTAGCATTTATATGGGATGATGCATGCATATATGTATGTATGAGATGTATATAGCATAAATAAACACATAAAATTTGCTTTCAATCTTATTACTCCCATACATGTGGTATGCCAACTATCCTAGACAGGCCTTATTCAAGCATTAACAAGGAATGCATGAATACAAATGCTACACAATTTCAAACTGGTAGTATAGCCTCCATATCTAAAACATATGTTGTTTGATGAATTCCAGTCATTTTGAAACAAAAATTGGTCTAACCTTTCCTAATTATAAAAGGTCAAATAGATTTAACATTATCTTAAGAAAGACTAAAATTCATGTCACAATAAAAATCTATCTCTATGAGATGCAATTTATTATGGTAGCCTAAAGGATAGTTACTAGTTCAATTACATAATGTTATGGTATAGAACATTCTCAAGGTTATTATCCTCCAAACAAGGTCCCACACAATAGGTTTTCCCAATCATGAGTTTTAACAACCAATTGGTTTATTGTTTTACATATCTTAAGGTACAAAGCTCAGTGTTAGTGATTATAATCTCTAATAATCTCCAAAATTGAATAAAAATGGGTTCATGCTTTAAAACACTACCAAAAGAACAAATATACAATTTATGAGAGTGATATGCAATTTGGGAAATAAAAAACCTAAAACCTAAAGATTCGATCGATGTTAGTTGTAGAGCAAATTTTAATAAAGGACTCCTTAGTAGAGCTATCCAACTTAAGGTACCTCAACCAAGGTCACCTTAGGGCCGAACATAAGCATTAAGATGCCATGGGAGCTTAAGTGTCCTTAATAAGGCAATTTACCTCTATAGGCAAGTGAGAGTCACCACTCAATAGTTTATGCAAGGAAGTAGACCTAAGAGATTCTAAGTTTCAAGAATCTCCTCTTATTTATGCCTACCACATAATACTGATTTTCTTTTCTTTAGTTACAAAGTATATTAAATCCTTTTTTTTCAAGTAATTTTACAATTTAAATGAACAAATAAATAAATCACATTTACACATTATTCAAAATTTGTTAAGCATTAAAACATCAAATAATAATAATAATAATAACAACAACAACAACAACAATAACAACAACAACACTAATAAATAACATACATGAAAGTGCATCAATTATTTCATAAATTGAGGACTTTGGTTTTTAAAATATTTTTTTGATAATGGAAATTTAGATTCAAAACATTTTATTTACTAAAATCATTTTTATTCCAAATGGAATTTTGTTAAAAAAATCAAAGGTTACATAATGATAATAAATTTTAGGATTATGGAACTTTAGTTCAAAAAATAATTAGTTATTATTTAAATCATTTTTATTTTTCAAAAGAAATTTGTTAATAAATTAAATGAATTTTATTAATTTCAAAAAATTTTAAGATATTGGAATTTGGGTTCCAAACATTTTATTTTGACTTAATTAAACCAAATTTACTATTTAGAAATTATTTTTTAGCAATTATCTTCCTTAATCATACAAAAATCATTTTTATATCTACCTATTACAACGTATATGAAATTATACAAGAAAATTGAGCAAGGAAAGTTAAAAGATATTACAATCATCATATTTAAGCTAATCTTATACATCTTAGTCTAAGAAATAGGAGTGAGCAAAACCAAATCGAGATCGAAAACTAAACTAAACCATATTATAGACACTAGGTTCAAGGGCTCCTGAGTTCAAAGGGCTTATAATGATAACTAGAGATAGGCTCAAGCAACAAGGTAAAAAGCCTAGAATATTGGTCCATATGGACTTTTTTGGTACAAATCCACACGGGCTTGATGCCAAAAGGTCCATATCAACCAATTAAGACCTAGCCTAAAATGGTAAGTCCATAGTCTAAGGTCCACTTGGACAAACCAAAGCTTAAGTCAGCATAGGCGTAAACCCAAACTAGGCCTAAAACCTATAAACCATTAGGATTAACGTAAAAATCTAAGTTCACATGGACTTTATGCTAAAAAGCATCTAAAAGTGTGATCTTCCTATTTAAACTCTGATTTCTAATCCCATCAGGACTCTTCTGGGTGGGAAAACTACCCACACAACCTATAAATATCTCTCTAAGGTTGGAATTGAGGGGAGGCAAATTGGAGAATCCAAACCCACAATTTCAAAAGTCTAGATGCTGACTCCAAAGTAGGAAGTGATTAAAAATCTTTCTTTCCAAAACTCAACCTTCGCTTTATTGCTTGAAGCTAATCAAAAGGTAAGATCTAAGGCCTCCCTTTGTGTTGCTCATCCCATTTGTATTATTTCTATAAATTGATGATCTCTCAGGATTAATCAATAAGTGAGGTGATTTTATGTAATCCCCACATTGATTATAAGACTAGGTTATTATTTTAAACTATTTTGATTGTGTGTAGTTGCTAATTAAAATGATGTAATCATTCTATAATTGACACAGTAATCACATGGACTTACCTTAACGAATGATAAGGTTGACATAAACTTAGTACTCAATTGTGTGTGTGATCTGACATCTGTGTGAACTATTATTCGATAACAGTCTTTCATTTACTTTGTGAATTATGTTTTGTTGTATATTGTTTACTATATTGACATGCCCTCTTGCCATTATCATGTTGTATGGCTATCTTGTTTTTTAATATGCATGTTATTGATGTTCTAGAATTAATGTGTGGTCCACATGAACTCCCTTTCGTAAGGAGTGTAGTCCGCATGGATATAAATATCTTATACATGTGTATTCTTTCTTATGGTCTATACGGACTCCTTTTCATGAGGAATGTAGTCCGCACAGACACATGTTTTGAATTCCAGTTCTTATTAATGCTGTTGTGATGAATTCATATTTTCCTTTTACATGATTAATTTGATATTCTCTTAGCTATAATTATTATTTGAACATGTATCATGATTATTCATATTTGTATTACACATGTCATTATAATTCTATTTGATGTTGTTATTAGGTCCTTACAGACTATTCTTTGTGTCACTAATTGTTTACCTTGAGTTGAATGAGATTAACCACTCCTACTAGATGTGAGGTCTGGACGGGCATATCAGTTGAGACATGTGGTAGTCCATGCGAACATATACTAAAGGCTATAATAAGTTTGCACGAATTTAACAATGCAGAAATGGGACCTAGTAGTTTATCCTTTATTTGCTTAATTGGTTTTGTACCTATTATTTCTTTTGTTTATTTTGGGTTGTAATAGTTAGATTAATAACTTGTTTTACATGCCAAAATGCTTAACTTCACATCAATAGTTTTCTAACTAATTAATTAGCATTTTCTTAATAAAACGGGTTTTGATTTTTCTTTAACAAAAGTCGTAATAATAAAATTTGTTTTCTTAAAATTGACATGTGAGAACTAAAGTTCTCAAAATAATTAATTACCCGATTTGATGTATGATATTCTTTAATTTCAGGTATTTTATTTTTGCAAATATGTTTTATTATTCCTATTATATGATTTTATGATTTATTTTAATTCTAAAACTTTATTGAGAAAAAGAATAAAATTATAAATTTAATTTGAAATTTCATATTAACTTGAGGTATAAATAAGAGTTGGGTTCTGAACCACTCTAATTTTGGCCCTACAAGGTATTTCCCAAACTCATGTTAGGTGGTGACTCCTACCTTGTAGTGCCCAACTCACTCTTTCTAGGCTAGTCGAATAGGAATAACTTAGGATTCCTCTAATTTCCTTCTCATCTTTCGGGACTTGAGAGGTGAGATTTAAGTTAAGTCTTAAGCTACTTCGGTTTAACTGGCCTTGAAAAGGAAGGGACGCAAATAGTGGCGACTCCACTGGGGACACCATGAGACCATACTCTAAAAGTACCTCAAATTAATATGGAATTTTGTGTTTTAAATTTATAATATTATCTTTTTTGGAAACTGCATTACATGTTAAAACTTTATAATAAGTTAGGCATCCCTTTTTTACCGTGATATCCTTTCGAATCATGAACCCATTTTCATTCAATTTGGGAGATTGTTAGAGGTGGCATCAAATCCAAGCCTCATACCTATAAAGTATATGAAATGGTGAATCAATTGGTCATACGCTCATGACAAGACAAACCCATTATGGAAGGACCATGCTTAGATAACCATAACTTGCATGACCTAACCATGATCCCATGTAATGACCAATAGCAACTTCTCCTAATTTTCCTACTTAAAATTACATTATATGCTATATAGGCAAATATATATGAAATATATCTTAGTCATCCCAAAATGTTGTTAAACCCATTAGGCCTTTTTAACTTGAATGGGCTAAACCCTGTATTTTTGTTTGATTGAACATATGTGGGCTAAATATCTTGCATGTGTTCTTTTAATATGAGAGAAATAATGTTCAACTATCTATTGTTCATTATTCAAATCTATTGGAATCCCCGATGTCCCATAGGTAAACTCACCTAAGAAAGGCGACATGGACTTCATGTGTGAGAAGTGATAAGGTAGGAAGGTTCTTACATGTATTTGACTTTCTATTCACTAATGTATATCTTTCTTATTTTCTTGCTCACATATACAACATTGTAAACCCACATCAATGTAAGAATCTATCATTCTCATCTATGTATAACTATAGTTTTCACAAATACATACATGTACAAATAACTTTTTATCCATACATAGCATATATATTGCCATGCACACATGTATCAACATATGTCACATAGACTTTCATAAGTTCACCCATGCATCCATCAAGTATACATAGCCTTTTAGGCATGGATGCAACATATTTTGACATGCATCATATTAGTCCCTAGTATTTCAAAACATGCATTTAATATGGCATCCATAATACATTACGACTTATTTTATATATACATGTACCATACTAATCCATGTATAGTAATATCATCATAGCATACATCATCTACCATATAAGAGACCATTCATATGTGTATTCACTTAGCATCCTATCATGTTACACACATACCACACTGTAATGATTATAATGTTTCATCGGGGATAAGAGTGGTTAGTGGAGTTGCCACCTAGCCTCTACACCAGGACCTCTGATCTTTTGTACCAGAAAGGTTCAAAATTTTAGATCTTATTTATGCCCTTATAATATACCGTCCATGTATATTGTGATATTTATCAGTCCCTTATCAATCAAGCATGCATTTTTAATTCAATCATATCACTTTTTCATACAAAAGAAGTAAATTATGATATTTAAATATTATAACAAACATATCTATACATCTAAAAAATGGGTTATTAATTAATTGTTATTTGACCTGACAACTACCCGTAATTCCATAGGAATTGGCGGTAATTGCCCAACTCCCATCTCTAAGAGATTGGTCTTTATTGAAGTACATTTTTCATGTGACTTTTGATTAAGGAAAACTCAAATCCACTTTATTAGAAAACACCAATTAATTATGTAGAAAACCATTTTAATATGGAGTTAAGGTTCAACATGTAAAATAAGTTATTAACTATTTATTACAAACCCAAAACAAGCTTAAATACATAATGGGTACATAACCAAAAGGAAGAGAATAAAGAACTAAAATGGTCGTACTTTTACGTCACTTGGTCCATGCAGACGCTCTGAAGGTCTAGTCTTAGTCCATGTGGACTATCTCTAAGGAGAGGTCATATTCGTCCCAACCCTCGGTCCAGCAAGCAAATTGAGTCAATAACTCAAAGGACAACAAAGTCAAATGACATCAAATCAAGGTTATATAATAAACAAAATATGAATATATTTAAGACATATAGAATAAGAACAATTAATTATATAAACAAGGCAGAGCTTAAAGGACTATCATACAATTCTTCACTTTTAGGTCTATATGGACTATAGCCCTTATGACAGGGAGTCCGTGCAGACTACTTAACAATTCCTTACATATGTATACATCCTTTTGCACATTATATCAACATACAAGTAGAATAACTTACAATCATCAATTAGCATATAACAAGATACTCAAAATATAAAATCATGCTCACTGGATATGAGTTCGTGCGAACTAACTTGTCATGTTTTCATAAGGAAAATAAGTCTGTGTAAACTTTACCATACTCATGCCTAAGGGATTTAAGTCTGTACAGACCTTACCATGCTTACAATTAAATTCATTTAATGCTTACTAACACAACATAATATGCTTAATGTGATCGTGAGAATCAATTTTTCATTACACCTTTCACTACAATGGCCTACTCATCATGATCTAAAGTGGTAATAACAAAGTATCACCTCAATTTTAGAGATCATAAGCCTATAAAGATGACATTAAGCAAACAATAGATCTTAAACATTACTTAAATAAGTGTTCTCTTCAAGCAATAGCATGAAGGTATTAAGGTTTTGAGAGGATAATTCTAAATTGTGTCTTCTTTTTTTAAGTAAACATCTCATAGTTTTTTGAATACTCTAAGCTTTTTTATGTGTGATCAGAAAGATAATTTTTTACCTCCTTCTCTTTGGTTAAAGAGAAGTATTTATACTTAAGTTTTTTAGGTTTTCTTTTTCATCTAGAAAGGAGTCCTAATCCTAATAGGATTTTGGCTCCTGGATTGAATAAGAGAAATTCTACCTCCAAAAAGGCTTCTTCCATCAGTAGGTCCATGCGAACTTGTTCGCACTAGTCTACACAGACTAAGCTTTAGTATATTGGTCTATGAGCTTCGTGGGCTAGATTTTGGCCTAGTTTTTGTAGTTGGCCCATGAAAATATTGCCTAATAGGTCTATGCAGACCTATCTCCTAAAGGTATATGCCATGCTTAAGGGTGAGGTGTCTATAGTTGCCCCCACTTTAGTGTGTGCTATATATCAACAGTGCATATCAAAGTATCTAAGTCAAGGATACTTACCTGTTGGCTTCTCCTACTCAGACCATTGCTGAGTAGACTTTGATATAGACTTTGGATTAGCTTATGAGGCTAAACCTAAAATAGTGGATTGGCTTGTGAGGCTGAACTAGGAACATTGGATTGGCTTATGAGGCTAAACCTAGAACAATGGATTGGCATACAAGGTTGAACCTAAAATAGTGGATAAAACTCGAGGTTGATCCAGAGATAGTGGATTGAACACAGGGTTGATCCTGAGTAGTGGATTGAACTCTGAGTTGATCTTATAAGAATAAAAAATTTGGTTGTGAGAAATTGTTATGGTGTGAGTTTGGCTTTTGAAAGGTACTCCGTTAACCTCTGCCTTCTTTTTCTTTTTTTTTAACTCAGTAGTTGTAAGTTCATGCGGACATAATTGACCAAGGTCCATGTGGATGAAGTTGAAGGAGGTTTATCCAAATAGAATGGAGGGTAACCCACATGGATGAAGTGGAAGAGAGTCCATGCAGACCACACAGACGTATCGCAATAAAGTTATAACTATTCATTTTCCCCTCTTTTCTCATTTGCAACCTTTTTAATTTCTCTTCTCTATTATTTTTCTCTCAAGCAAAAGACTTTTCTTGATGGCTTCCCATACTGCTAGTGCCTCTCACTCGTTATCCTCTAGTGAGAGTGAAGGGACTCCGATAGTCCTCCTTATTTCGATGAGCACAGGGACTTACTCTTCTCTTTCTCTGATGAAAGACATTTCTATACTAACTCTGGTTAGTTTTGTGCTATCTGCTACCATTAATCACCCTCAAAATATGGCTCCAGTGAATGGAGTTGCACATGGGGACTCGATCCTTCTTTTAGCAAATTTAATGCACCACGCTTGCTCAAAGGTCTACCCTCAAGTGTGTTTTTCTTTCCTTTGTGTGCCTAATTGTAGTTCTAATTATATTTTCCTTCATTTTTATGTCCTTAAAAAATTTTTGGTTTGAAAAGTTCATGTGGACCTAGTTTGCTAGGGCACAGTTGGTCCCTGCAGACCTTGTCTTCATGTTGTTCCTTCTAGTGTATTAGAATGTGTTGTGTAGCTGTTCTTCATGTGCTAGTTTATGAAATCCATGTAGACTTGTTGATAACCATTATATATCCATACGGACCTATATTTGTTTATGAATATAGTCCATGCAAACATTTGCTTACTTGTTCTTTCGTGGTCCGTACGAACCTATTTCAAAATGTTAGTTGATGCAGGCCTTATTATTTTTTTGTTTCTTTTTTCTTTTGTAAACATGACTCAAGTGTGGGGGTACTTTTTCTAAACCTCAGCAATGGTACTCTTTCATGCTCGTGTCAGTGAAGAATAGGGTTCGAGCTACTGGCTTCTAGATATTTTTGGAACATCTCGTTGGTAGAGACTTTCATCATAACTTGCAAGCTTTAGGGCTTTCCTGGATAGGTGGATGCACAGCACATATACCTTTCATCTACCTTTTAGAGAGATGACCATAAGTCCCTTTGATTGGGCCTTCATCACTAGGGTACCCTGCACAAGACGTGCCGTTGCATTTGATTCTTGCTACCACTATCCTTCGCTGAGAGTATAAGAAGTGAGGGAGCTACTGGGTTTTGTTCCCTAAGATCGAGCTAAAAGCATTCGATGTACTGATTTGCAGGAGAAGTGGGGGGATGAGGCCCCTTCAAGCCAGCTGGAGATTGATTAATACACCCGCTACTTCATCCTCTACCTACTGGGCACCACCCTCTTTGCTAATGCAAATGGCATAGTAAGCTAGAGCTTTCTCCCTATTTTAGAGGAGGTTGATAAGATTGGTGGCTGGAACTAGTGTTGTTCCTCCCATGGGTGGATGTTTAGGAATTTAGACATGGCTATTCAAACTAGGAAGAGCCATCAGTTTGTCCAGGGCTTTGTGTCAGGCGTGCTAGTAAATGACTCACCCTTATCAATTTACATTTCTTTGAAGCCTCTTTTGTGATTTTGTTGTGTTTTGTTGTTTTAGGTGTGGACATGTGAGCTTTACTTGTTACCTCATCCTTGTGAACTGGACATGCCTCACCACTATCTGATGATGGATAGGTGGGTTCGACCATCTTCGGGTCCTTAGAATGTGGCTTCTTTGATACAGCACCATCACTACCTCAATTCCATTGTCTGGACCGATGTAAGTATCTCCTGCATATGAAAAGAAAGTTAATTATTAGCCACTTAACAATATGTAACTAATACTTACCTGTACAGGTCAACTTGACTTGGTAGGTTTTTCCTATCGAGGAATTGCCAACTTCCTTGCACTTCATTAGAGAATTATCTTCCTACCACATTTTATTAACCACTCCAGAGGCCTACTCTTGGTTCTTGGGAGAGAGGATCATGAATTGGCACATGAGACCTAATGCACGTCTCGTTCCTCAGAATCCTCCCAACACAAAACTATTTAGGAGGTACATAGATGACTTGATATTCATGCAGAGCATGATGGTGGGGATTTCTGGGGCCATGCTAGTAGAGGATGGTGCAGAGGGCTACACTTCTTGGGCCTCTAGTCACTTGCTTTCTCAAATTCCTTACACGTTGGGACTTTCTTTGCCTTGGGTGAGTTTCTTAACTTTTAATTTATTTTAGAGGTATTTCTTGACTTGTGTGTTGCATTATAACCAACTACTGTTCCTAGGGCTAGCCTATCTTTATCAAGGAAATGACTGAGAACTGCCCCTAGTTCTCCTAGTTCTCAATTCTTACCTCCCCCAGCACAGAGCGGTTTTGCCTGGTGAGGTCATTGGCACCTTGGTTGATGTCCTTAAGCTGAGTTACATGTGTTACGGTGTCGATAAGGAGCTATCTTCCACCCAACTTCGTATAGAGAAGAGCTAGTCAGTTCCCTTCAAGCCTGAAAATACCACTTTGGTAAGGTTATTGGGCTAGCCATTTGTATTATTTAAATCCTGAAGTGTCACTAATGCTTTACACTTCATTCTTTTGGTTAGGTGAAGAGAGCTCTAGTGGAGAGGACTGCTCAAGTGGTAGAGGCTTTCCAAAAAGCCATGATTGATGAGACTCGAGTCCTTACTGTGAGTAGTTTCCCTGTCATGGTTAATTTTATGCAATTTACATGTCATGTATGTTATGTATTGATCCTTCACTCTTTTGTAAGGTGAGCTGTCGAGGTGGGTTGCTGCCCTGCGTGATGCTCGAAGAAAAGTGAGAGCCTTCAAGGTAGCTAAAAAGCTTGTGATTTCCTCCGATGATGAAGACACGAAGGAAGAAGATGATGTTAGGGAGCAAGATAGGAGGCATCCCCCCTCCCTTTTTTTGTTGGAATAGGAATTGTTTTACCTTCTTATTCCAAAAACTTTTAAACTTCTATTCATATATATACAATTTTATTTTTATTTAAAGTACATTTGCCTTTTAGGTATATTTATCCATGGATGTTTTATTCACCTTTGCAATCCATATGAGTTTGAGATGATTTAGTCCGTGCGGACTCAAAATAGCTTTAGTCTGGATGGACTTAGGATGACTTAGTCCAAGCAGACTTTGACCATGTTGGGTTGTCGACCAACATTTGATGATGGTGAGGACATACTTTTCTTGGTCTGTGCAGACTATGACACCGTCTTAAGGTTCGTGCAGACCTCCTCGCATGTTTTGGATTCTCATTCCTAGTT
>CANXYI010357484.1:0-10912 GCA_948208565.1 Hura crepitans | reverse complement strand
TTTCTATATAATAAAAGTCTATATCCAATAGATGTCTTTAGAGTCTAAAATTAGATCACTTAAATTACTTTTTTAATTTTGACAACTAATAATATAATTAATTTAATATGTAATCCTACTTAAGAGATTAAACCCAACAATCTCCCACTTGGGCTACATATTATATCTTGAGTTAATTATATTACTTTATGTGTGCACTTAAATGGCTATCATATTTTGAAAACATCTCCTTAGTTACAATCTGGTCTATCTCACATATTGGCATGGAATCAAAGCGGCCTTTGTTACATTAATTCGTAACTCAACCTATCAATGGTCACACATACCAATATATTTAATGACATAGATCTGGTATGGATGTGTAATATGGAAATTACATGTAATGTGATCTTAACATGCCTATTTCCAACTAGTCCTACTTTATTCTTTATGAGATCATATTATAATCATAACATGTAAACATACTCAGAGTGCAAAACAAATTATATACTTCATTCTGCAAAAATAAATACAAAAGTAGTGTATTTAAAATTAAGAACATTCGATTACAAACTCCCACTAAAACAGCATATCATCCCATAGTTTAACACCCATATGAGCGGTATGCTCATGAAACACTTTAAGTGGTAAACCCTTAGTAAGCAGATCTGCAACCAAGGAGTTCGTACTAATATGTTCTATGCATACTTGACCACTCTGAACTCTTTCTTTAACAACTAGAAACTTGATGTCAATGTGCTTCGACTTTGTAGAACTCCTGTTGTTATTGGAATATAGTACAGTTGATTTATTGTCACAAAATATCTTTAGTGGCCTCTCAATGCCATTTACAATTTGCAACCCTGTGACAAAGTTTTGCAACCATATTCCATGATTGGATGCCTCATAACAAGCTATAAACTCAACTGCCATAGTGGAAGAATCTATAAGTGTCTGCTTAGCACTTTTTCAAGAAATAGATCCTCCAGCTAGTAAATAAATATAACCTGAAGTGGATCTCTTACTATCTTGGCATCCCGCAAAATCAGAATCAGAATAGCCAATGATCTCCAAGTGTTCCAATCTTTTATATGTGAGCATGTATTCTTTAGTTCTCTATAAATATTGCATAACCCATTTGGCTACTTTCCAATGATCCATTACAGGGTTACTCAGATATCTACCCAACATCCCAACAATGTATGTAATGTCCAGACGCATGCATACTTGAGCATACATAAGATTTCCTACTGCTAATGTATAAAAAATCTTTTGCATCTCTTTCGTTTCAATTTCATTTTTAGGGCATTGATTGAGACTAAATTTGTCTCCTTTAGCAACAGAGGTATCTCCTGATTTGCAGTATTTCATTCCAAACCTACTAAGAACTTTATCAATATAGCTCTTTTGTGATAACCCAATGATACCTTGAGAGCGATCTCGATGTATCTGTATACCCAACACAAAAGAGGCATCACCAAGATCTTTCATCTCAAAATTTTTAGTTAGAAATCTCTTAGTTTTATGCAATAAGCCTATATCGCTACTAGCAAGTAGTATATCATTGACATACAACACCAAGAAAATATATTTACTCTCATTGAACTTATGGTATATACAATCATCAACTAGATTCATCTCAAAACCAAACGAGATGATAACTTGATGAAATTTGTGATACCAATGACGGGAAGCTTGCTTAAGTCCATAGATGAATTTCTTTAATTTGCAAACTATATTCTTTAGATCACCTAATACAAAGTTTTCTGGTTGCACCATATAAATTGTTTCATCAATGTTACCATTGAGAAATGCAGTCTTAACATCCATCTCATGTAACTCAAGATCAAAATGAGCCACAAGTGCTATTATGATCCTAAAGGAGTCTTTTAATGAAACTGGAGAGAAAGTCTCCTTATAATTAATGCCTTCCCTTTACGTAAAGCCTTTTGCAACAAGACGAGCCTTATATCTCTCGATGTTCCCTTTGGAATCCCTTTTAGTTTTAAATATCCATTTACAACCAATAGGTGTTGCACCTTTAGGCAACTCGACGAGATCCCAAACAGCATTGTCTTTCATAGACTTTATCTCATCATTCATGGTATCAATCCACTTTTGAGAATTAGAACTCTGTATGACTTGATAAAAGTTAACTGGATCATCTTCCATCACTCCTATGTCAATCTCATGTTCTTAGAGAAAGATAATGTAATCATCTGGAATTGCATTTCTCCTTTCTCTAATAGATCTTCTTAATGGCATTTGCTCTTGAGGCTGTTGAGTTTGCTCTTCAGGAGCAACTTTTTGATTTTGGATAAGGAATTCATTAACATTATCTTGGTTATCTTGATTTGCATCTTGAGAAATGTCAAGTATAGGAATTTGACCATTATTAATAGTAACTGTAAGAAGAGAAATGAATTCCTTTTCAAAGATAATGTTTTTGACTTTATCTTCCCCTCTAAACTCAACTTCCTCAAAAAAAATGGCATTTTCCGTCTTAAAAAAGGATCGATTTATGGGATCATAAAATTTGTAACCCCTTGACCTTTCAGAGTATCCAACAAAGTAGCAACTCACAGTTTTTTAGTCCAATTTCTTTTCATATGGCCTATATGGCCTTGCCTCAGCTGTACAACCCAAAATGTGTAAGTGTCTAATACGAGGCTTCTTACCTGTCCAGAGTTCATAAGGGATTTTTGCTACTACTTTGCTTGGAACTCCATTAAGGATATATGCTGAGTCTTTATTGCTTCACCCTAGAGGGATTTTGATAAGGTTGAATGGCTAATCATACTTCTTACCATATCCTTAAGTGTTTTATTACATCTCTCAGCAACACCATTTATGCTAGGATCCTGGCATTGTGTATTGAGGGACAATACCACATTCCTTTAGGAATTTAGCGAAAGGCCCTGGACGTTGTTCACTTGATCCGTCATATCTACCATAGTATTCACCACCATAATCAAATTTAACAGCTTTAATCCTTTTGCCAAGTTGGTTTTCAACCTCAGCCTTGAAAACCTTAAAAACATCCAGTGATTGAGACTTCTCATGAATCAAATATAGGTAGCTATAATGAAAATAATCATCTATGAACGTAATAAAATACTATTGCCCATTCTAAGAAGCTATAGGAAATGGCCCACAAATATCAGTATGTATTAGTTCTAAGACTTTAGAACTCCTTTTGACATCTAGTTTCCTTATGTTTGTTCGTTTCCCCTTAATACACTCAACACAGACTTGGAAGTTTGATAAATCAAGGGGATCAAGAATTTTATCAGACACAAGCCTTTCAATTCTCTATTTATAGATGTGACCTAAATGCTTGTGTCATAATGCAGCGTAATTCTCATTTATTAATATTTATTTTGTACCATGAGAACCAGGATGCAAGGTTTCATTATATGAAGCAATTATATCCAATAAATATAGGTTGTCATTTATGAATAAAGAACCAGTACCAATAACATTTGAATTTTGAGAAAAACAAAACTTATTATTTCTAAATGAAGAAGAATAACCAGATTTGTCCAAAGCAGAAATAGAAACCGAATTTCGTCTAAATAATGGTAAAATAAAATTCTCTTTCAAATCCAAATAAGAACCAATCTTTAATAACAACTTAAAGGTTCATATAGCTTCAACTTTAACTGATTTGCCATCACCTATAAAGATGAAACTTTTAGCATCACTTGGCAGTCGACTCGTTAAACAACCCTGCATAAACACACTTATGTGAGTAGTAGCACCTGAATCTAGCCACTAAGTGTGTATAGGTACAGATGTCAAATTAACTTTAGAATAAACCAAAGTAAGAAGTGTACCTTTCTTTACACGTCAATTGGCATATGTAGGATACTCTTTCTTCATGTGTCCACCCTTCTTACAAAAGTAACAGATGATATCTGAATCTTGTTTCTTTTGCTCTTTCTTTGATGGTGTCTTTATTGCAGCTTCTTTTCCTCTTTTCCTCTTTTTATCCTTAAAGGTAGTTGCTAAATGAGCACTTTCTGTCAGATTTATTTTCAATCTCTCTTCTTACACACAATAAGTAATGAACTCATTAAGAGACCATTTCACACTTTAAGTGTTATAACTCACTTTAAATTGACTGTATTGTACAGGAAGAGAGATTAGAACTAAATGCACGAACAAGTCCTCAGACAGCTCTAGCTTTAATGCCTTTAATTTTGAAGCTATATCAGACGTCTCCATGATGTACTCTCTTATGTTCACTTGACCTTTATACCTTATTGAAATAAGTTTAGCTAAAAGCACACTTGTTTCAGCTTTTTCACTTTTGGTAAAGCGCTTCTCAAGGTCTTCAAAGAACTTCTTAGTATTAACCTCATCGGACATACTACCCCTGAAATTTTATGGAATTGCACGCTTCATGTTCATTAGACTCATGCAATTAGAACATTCCCACCTCTCTAAGTCCTTTTTATCCTCAATGGAACTTTGACTTATAAAAGAAGGGGGTCGTTCTTCCCGAAGTACAAGGTCAAGATCCATGCAATCGAGAACAATCATAACATTCTCTTTCCAAATGTTAAAGTTTGTGCTGTTGAGCACTGAGATTGAATTAATATTTGCAGATATTGTAGAAGCAGAAGCATTGACTGAACAGAGAATAAAATAACACAGATTAAGCTCACATGTTATTCACAATAAAACACGCTTGATAAGTTCAAATAATGATAAGCCCCAAAACAAGATACCTAGCACAACATTGATATTTAGTCTTTGAATAGAAATATCAACTGTAAGTAGTACTCTCTATGCAGAAATCAAATATTGACAATTAATCCCGTCAAATAATAAGTCTTTCTTTAGACCGACTTATTATCCACATGGTAAACCAACAATTGTCACAAATTTCTTTCCATAGCGCATTTGTTAATTGGCCATATAATAACCTTTCTTTGGGCCATTACTATTCACATAAATAACAAATATACACACCCAATATTTTAAATAAATCAATCTATACAATAGAGGTTACTTTGGCAATATATTGCTTTAATCAACTTATTTAGAGAATATTAGGCATCACAAAAATGTGATAATATTAAACTTGAACTTAATTTGTATTATTGTAATAAAATATTATCGTATATTTTATTCAATAAATATGGGTAAACACATGATGTTAAATAATAATATCAATTAAAATGAATACCCATTCCGAAAATTGAGCAAATAAAGAAACATAATAATAGATAAGTTTAATCACTTTGGCAAAAAAATGCCATCGAAAAAAAAATTGGCCACCGTAAATTGCAAAAGACATGCACAACTTGCTAAAATAATTCCACCCAAAAAAGGCCACCGAAAGAAAAAAAAAACTTAAAAGCTCTTTTTTTTTTTTACAAAATAATTCATCAAAATTAATTTATAATTCACACCCAACGATTTAAGCATAACTGCTCTGATACCACTTGTTAGATCTTTCAATTCATGTTGATAAAAATAATATGTATCCAATTCAAGAATCACATGCAAACCGTTGAACAATAAATAGTAAGTAAAAAATCATAGATGCATACATAAATTCATAATTGATGAATTAACTAAAAGGATTGAGTGCTTCTGAGCCTTAATTTGTCGTCTTACTAATTTGCTTTGTGTATGGGGCAAGACAAATTGACAACTGAAATCTGACTTAGGGACCACAACCCTAATACTCTTTATATACTAGGTTAAGTAGGTTCCCATAAAACCTAATTTAACTTGTATTAGGTTTTTACATAATAAAAGTCTATACCTAATAGATGTTTTTAGAGCCTAAAATTAGATTACTTAAATTACTTTTTTAATTTTGACAATCAATAATATAATTAATTTAATATGTAAGCCCACTTAAGAGATTAAACCCAACAACTGAATCCATACACCTCTATTTGGATCCATCCTTGCATAAACAAATCAAAAATTTTATGGTTTATAATCGGTTTGAATCGGGTAGAGTTTAATTATGCTCTAAAATGGTCATTATTAGACGGATCAAATTATAAATACATAAAATCATATAACATTATTTTGTATTTTTTTTAATTTTGGTAAAAAATAAATTTTTATTAATAAGTTATAAAGTATGCTATACAAGACCAATAAAATTATATAATTTTAAAACATACAAGATATATATAATTAATAAGATTATTGAAAAAAATTTCTAAGCTTTTTTATGAAATCAATGGATATACTTGCATACCATATGCAATTTTGGCTTTGAGCGAAAAATTCATTCCATATGTTATTTTTAGAAAAATATCAATCTTTCATGTAAAAAGATATATATTTCCTTCGAAAAGGACAATACTAACATTAAAATAATGAACTTGACTCTCAAATTATTAAAACAATAAAAATTAAAATTAAAAATAATAAAAAAAAATAAACGTCGAACAAATATTAGTATTTTAGATCAATATTAATTAGAAAATTATTTTAAAAAAATATAAAAAGCACAAATAGGACAAAAAAATAAAATGTAAAAACAAAAAGAGGAGAAAGAGATAGAATAACGGTAACTCTATATTTAAATGAAGAAGAAAGACACCGTACATAAATATAAATAAAGAAATAAATATAAATTAAGAATGTTAGAACTTTTTTTTTCTTTTTATCATTCTTGTAAAGAATAAAACTTTTATAAGAGTAATTTAATTACAATAAGATATATATTAATATATCTGATTGTATAATTTATACTGAATATGGTTAAAATTTTTAGAGATCTTATTACAGATTTTTGGGTTGATGAATAATTTAATTTTATTAAAATAAATAAATAATAAATGACATTTATATTATAATTTCTTGTTAAGAAGATATATTAATTTTATGACTGTTTTGATTTTTAAGCTACTGTTTTTAGCATAATATTACTATATCCTAGGCAATGAAAAAGTATAATCTCGTTTACTACATTAAAGCGTTTTGTATTTATATAATTTCATATCAGAAAATCAAGACGTGCATAAGTGTCTGGTGAATAGAAAAAAAAGGTCACATCACTTCAGTTATAGACAGAAAATATAACTGGAAATATGATTAACAAGTAAAAATAATATCAAATATTTAATGATTTAGATTGTTTTATTTTCAAACAAATTGTGCACATGTTGTAAAAAAAAAATTGTATATCTACGCATCGAAGAAGTATTCTATGGACACAATTTTTTATTTTTTTAAAGAAAATTAAAAAAAAATAACTAAAAGTTTTATGAAAGTAAATGAATACTTTAAAAATTTTTGCGTGAATTAATTAAAATATTTTTAATGTACTTTCTCTATTTTAAAAATATGATCTTATTTTTTTTATTTATCTTAAAATATAACTTATTTTTTTTAAAAAAATTATAGTTACCTTATTAAATATCTAATATATCATATTTGATGCATTTAGTAATCAATGAATACAAATTATTATTTCTTATATTACTAATATACCTCATATTAATGTATAGATATATTAGTAAACTTACACTAATCAAATTAAATTAATTAGAATTTTTTAATATGTATAAAAATATAAATAAGATTATATTTTTGAGACGGAGTGAGTAATAAAGTTTGATAATTATTCACTATACATGTGTTCCATGACATTGATTTTGCAAAATTTTTGATGAAAATAAATTTGGCATTAATTTCGCAACAATCATATACTATTGAGGAGAATTATCACGAATATAAATAAAAAAAATACATTTCTATGATTAACGTATTTAAAACAATCGTGTCTATTTAATATTACATCGAAACCAAAACTTCATTTAAACATATTTTAAAATAGATCTAAGTTAGTAGCCAACTAGTGAAGAAAACCAAACGAAGGTCCAACTCTTCCTTCTCCTCCTCCAATTTCCTTATTAAAAGAAACTGTATTTTTCCTCCACAAAATACCCCAATCAGGCACGACGCCATTTGTTATTTGACCCGGACCCAAATTACCTTAAAGATGTACCCACAACAGAGATCTTTGACCCGTTCCCGACTAGGATTTGAATAGCGCAATTATTCGGATTGCTTGGCCCAATTCTGTTCCCCTCGTTTTTTTGACTTTCCCGCTATTTCATTTTTCACTTCTTTTCGCCGCTTCAATTCACAGTTCAGTCCCAAATTTTATCGCCGAAGAGAAACAATTATCCTCAGATTTCCATTTTCTTCATTTTCTCACCAACCAGACTGTATGACTTCTCGCGATTTCCTTCTTTATTCTTCAGCAACGATCTTCGGTGCATTAGCATCTGCACTTGCTGCTCGCTTCTTTTTCCTCAACCAGAAAAAGCACTTTCCCAAAATAGATTCCACGTCTAACGGTGTCACTTTGGAAAAACGCTCTTCTCAGAGCCTGTTCGATCCCTCCAAACGCAAAGAGTTAGTGCAGTGTTTCTATTAGTTGGTCAATTTCTGTGATTTAATAGTATCACGTCAAGCTATAAACATTACATTTCAGATAAGGGGTTTCTGCGTTTATTGTTTTACTGTTTCAAGAACCTTTTGGTTTTGTTTTCTTCTGATTTTTAGTTTTATTTTACTGCAGATATTTGTCATGGGACGATTACTTTATGGCAATTGCGTTTTTATCAGCTGAGCGATCTAAAGATCCAAATAGGCAGGTCATGGTTTCTCTCTTAGTTTCTTACATTCTATAAGTGTGATTATGCATTGTAAAATATAAACAAAAGTCGCGCATTTATATGTTTAGAAGTTCAATTAGCTGACATTTTGTTCTTTATTCTTGAAATGATTCGTGTGACAGGTGGGTGCTTGCTTGGTCAGTCAAAATGGCGTTATTCTTGGTAGGTTCATTCAGGTCTAAGATTTGATTCAACTGCTGTGCTGCTATTATTTACTTCATTCAATGCGCTTGTACTGATATATTTATGTTAGCATTGCCTTAAATTTGATTGAACTTTACTGAGGATGGTAATATGAATACAGTCTTCTAAAGCTAGGTGAATAAAGTGAATGCAATTATTAAAGTAATTTAAATGCCAAACTCCTGCTAATAGGCATTTGCCTGTTCTTTTTGTTTTGTTGTTTTCTATTAGAACGGCAGTGTTTCTTATTGACTGCTTGCAATATGCAAGAGCCTAATGCAGTCTTGACGCTTACGCGATTTTATAGTGGAGTTTTAAAATTGTTTGTGTACTTCTGGTTATACTTGTGTAATGGCTTTGTTTTTTCCAATGGATTGTAATTTTCATGAATATGGTGTATTCAGTGAAAATATATGATGATAGGATTGGCTCAAAATGGTTTCTTTTATTAGGCATTGGTTATAATGGATTTCCAAGAGGTTGCTCTGATGATAAACTTCCATGGGCAAAGGTTGGTATTTGATTAGTTTCTTATGTTTCGAAGGAATTCCTTCCACTAAATCTTTTCTTCCTGTTTCAGAAATCTAAAACTGGGAATCCTTTAGAGACGAAGTACCCGTAAGCTGCTTATTTTTTTCCTTTTTTTTTTTAATTTTTTTAAACTTTACTGTCAAATTGCCAACATGATATATGTTCTGGTACGGGTTATAATATTAGTTATATATTTCTTTGTTAAGATCCGGTGTCCTAATTGTAGAATCATTTTCCTATGATCTGATTATATATCATCTTTTGCTAAGCTTGTAAAACTGTGCTTTTTTCTGGACCTTTGGTTTTATCAACTTTATCTGGTTTATATGGTCTTGTGAATATCTCCAGCATGCCCTGATATGCCTAACCACATGCTGTAGTTATGTTTGTCATGCTGAAGTTAATGCTATTCTCAACACCAACCATGCTTCTGCTGCTGGGCAGGTGAGTAGCTGTTGCATCTTCTTTTATTTTCTGTTTGCGCTTTCTGTCAATCTCTCTGTGTCTGCTTTTATTATTGCAGACATTTCCAGTTACATGTTATGAATATTCACCAATAGAAATAAAAAGAAAAAGATGTCTCTTTTGTTTGCAGAAACTTTATGTGACCATGTTTCCTTGCAATGAATGTGCCAAGATAATCATTCAGGTTTGACAATCACACTGCTTTATTCTGGATATAAATGAAAATTTGAAGAAGTAGAAACACTTTAAGGGATACCTTTTAGTTTTCCTGCAAACAGAGGAGTATTATATGGTTACGTTGTAGTTTTTATGCACAAATACTTTTGCAATAAAAATTTTATGTGCCAAGGTTGTTCAAAGTTGGCCTTTAGGTTGATGAATGGCTTGAAGCAAGCATATATATGATGAAGATGAATGCTTAGAAGAAATATTAAAACTAAGCACGTTCAATTGAAAATTATCATCTAGAATTTTGGCATTCCAATTTAAACCTACAAACACTTCTGACGTGTCATTTATAAGGCATTGTTCCTCAAGTTATTGGAAATTGCTGAATGTTTCAAATTTTGTGTTTTCTTGGTGTTTCCTCTTCAACGAATTCTAGAAGACATTCTCATGGATCTATTTCATTCTCACCTTCATTCTTACAGTCTGGTGTATCTGAAGTTATATATTTTGTGGAGAAGAACTTGAATAATTCTGACACAGCCTATATTGCCTCTCATAAGCTACTATCTATGGCTGGAGTCAAAGTAAGTTCTGCAATTTCTTGAAACGAAATTTATTATTGATTTTACTTAGTTAAGCTGTCTTGAAGTTCACTAAGATTGATTTGGCTAGAACATTGTCATATAGTTCAATATATATTTAAGCATAACCTATGGTAAATCATGCGTCGACCTGATTGCAAGCTCATGCTATTGCTCAAATATGCGAACAAGAACCTGCCTTACTCTGCTAATTTAAGTAAATCATCTAAAATTCCTGAATATTGCAGGTTAGGAAACATCAACCCCAAATGAACCAAATTTTGATCAAGTTCGAAGACCCTAGATGACGAGTTTGATTCTGTTTCTTTATCAACTCTGATG
>CANXYI010357360.1:0-15682 GCA_948208565.1 Hura crepitans | reverse complement strand
ATTACCTCGAACTTAGAATGCAAACCAGACTATTAAAGGTGACTAACTGCACCCTAACCAGTTAGTAGCAACTCTCAATTCATAGCCATGTCACTCGGGTCCCCAGCATATGGGTCAGGCCCGAGTTGTAACACTTCCTTTTGCATTGCAATTTTATATTTTACTTATATTTTTTTGCTATTTTTGCAAAGACTTTGTCATATACAAAATGAATGTTCGTGCATTTCTTGTTGATAAATCTAGTGGCTTAGTTCCAAAAATATATGGGAGTTACCTTAGTGTAATTTAGAAAGTAAGGACTCATTTAATTAACTTAATATGCTCTGATGAGTCTGGTCTTGGATATTGTTTTCATATGAAGCTCATAGCTACTATTACTTTTTTAATTGAGAAATTTTTTTAAGTATTAATTCAATATATGAAGGTATTACATTTAGTTGATAAGGAAATTTGGTGTTTTTGTTTTATTTAGTTGTTTTTTTATATTTGTATATCAGTTTCATTATTCACTAATGTGCATGAGTACATGCAAAAGTGGTAATTTTAGACTTCTGAAGTTTGGTGGCAATTTTGGACTTAGTTTTGAATCCTTGAAATGCTTTTCTATTATTTCATATTGACTAACTTTTTACATGTTTACTTTAAAAGTTTTGTTATGTCTAATTGGTTTGTTCGAACTTTGGATTGCTTCCTAAGGTCTTTTTGGTTTGTTCAATCTTTGAATTGATGCTATTGAATTTATTTGTTCCCTCAAATAAACAAGTTTCTTTTTTTGCCTTTTTTAAGCTTTTAATTCCTTACTAATTTCTGATTCTATGACTAAACAAGTTGCTAGTCTTTACTATTTGATTTGGCTTAAGAATGGAATAATCTTAGGCTAGTGATGATAACCTTTGCTTCTACACTTGCATGCTGTTTTGCCTTTCTTATTCTTAATTTTTCATTATTTATTTTGGGAGAAAGTACATTAAAAACTCGAATTATTGTTTGTTTACAAATAGATTCCGCAATGGCCTAGAGAAAATCAGGTATGACATAGAAGAGTTGGTATGGACTTGTCTCCTTTTTTCTCTAATGAGGACATGACAACTCCAACATTGACCAACACCATATTTAAGCACACATCACACTTTGCTTTTCTAGTGCCACAAAAGACAACAAAATCCATCAATTATAAACACATACGTAGCAAGTTTAAAAAACTTAGTGTAGAAAGATGAGGTGGTTTAATAGAGCTACCACATAGATTTACATCAAGACCTAATCTTTTGCTAAAAAAGGTTTAGAATCAATATCTTATTTATGCCCTTACAATATATCTCTTTTATATTCCAACATTTATCAATCCCATGTCATGCAAGCAAGAGAATAATTTTATACTATAACACCCCTACCCATTCCCACAAGAAATAGACAAGGAATGCTATATCCCGTAGATCACCCATCCTTAAATTTCCCCAGGCCTTATTCATTTAACATTTATCAACTTATTTCTTATGAAGGCATGTTACTCTTTATTTCCCCAAATTATTAGATAATCCCCTATTACTAACTATCTTAGACTGATAAAACCCTAGTTTAGGTTTATTATCCATTTTACAAAAATTTTGGTAGCATAACGACTATCGGGTGAAAAACCAAAAATTTTCCCTGCATAAAAACACTTCTATAATCATCACAAACTCAAACCTTAACTCCTAGACCCTTCTAGTCCTCCAAATTAACCATCACACAGTCACAAGGTCTCAGACCCATAATTCTCAAACAGATATATAGATATGTATTCTATCATAAGATTAGATATATATAAGCCATACAGTTTACTTAATAAAAATCCATATATAGGTCCATAATTTACATCCACTATCTAAGTCTAAACCATTAATATACATGTGTTTTGCACTACTAGTGACCATCAAGATACAAAAAATATACCCAAAACTCAGTAGCTACTACACTGCACTTGATGAAGCTAAATAGCTAACCGCATCTCTAACTTATGCATCGAAATACCGACACACTGAGTAGACACTTAGTGGTGGAATTGATACAATATATGCATGTCACAAGCATATTCACACACATAATGACACATGCATAGTCAAGCAAACACTATAGTCATTTCCATGCAGTGTTTTTATTATTTTACTATTTATGTGCTATAATTTTACGATGCCTTGTCATGCAAGTAACTCATTCACATTCTAAATGCTCAACTTAATCTTTTAAACCCATATCTTTATTCAATTGCAATCATTACTAATCTTGTAGTATTATATTCATTTAAATACGTTATCATTCATGCCCATCGCAGAAGACTACACTTTAAGACACCATATAACAGGATCTATGCTATGCATTGGCCCATATTTTGGGCCTCAATAGCTACACCTACCAGGTCTGATAGCAGGGATTAATTCACTAGAACCTCCCAATACTGGACTGGCATAAAGTAGGGATCAGTCTATAGACCTCTCAATATCTATAAGTAGGATAGCAGGGATTAGCTCCATAGGACCTCCCAATACCCTAATTAACATCTCCATTGCAGTACTAGTGGATAGTAAGGATTAGCCCTAAGGGAACTCCTAATATACACATAAAGCTAGTGGCTAGCAAGGATCAACCTAGGTGGACCTCCCAATACCTAAGTGTGTACGGTTCAATCTCAGAACCTTAGTGGCTGCACTCGTCATCTCATCAAATAATAGTGGCCCCAGAAGAACCAACCTGCCTAGTAACTACTAACTCTCTAGTTGACCGATTAACCCATCTAGTAGGTGTCTAATTGATGGGTCATATCACTATTCATGATTCAGTTACTCAATTATTACTTATCTTTCATCCTATGTCAAGTTGCTAATAACTTATACTTTAATTTTTTTAGTACATTTATGCACTTTTCCCATTTTAGGTCATTTTCCATAAAATCACAATTCATTTGGTCATTTTTCCTTAAGTTACTATTCATTTGGTCATTTTTTTACGATCATGATTACCATATCCCTATTCATGCCAATCATGCATGCTTTATTCCTTTAACCATTATGTCCCAATATCATCATTGGTTCATTTATCATCCTTATGCCATTGTCCTCACACATATTATTCACCATTTCAAGAGCCATTCCAAATCTCACAATTATACATCTATTTAGGTAACAATTTCCCAAACTACCATTCAACACATCTTTTAACTCTTATTCACATTCTTAGCATGATTTTTCCATCCCATTTCTATGTCAATGCCATATTTAATATGCCATACACATGCACACACTTTACATCACATATGTGCACACCATTAAGCCAAGTCATGTACATGCACTTCACCTATTTTCTTTCACCCAATTCAAGCATACAAGGTTACCATTATTTTTACCATTTCCATACACACTCACACATGCAATTTCATACAATATCACATGGCATGCATAAATTGCATCAAGTCCATATACCTAGGGTGTGAGAGCACCTTTTTTTCTATAACTTCAAGGTCTTAAATGGGGTTTTAACCTAAACATAACCAATTTTACCTTAGAAAAATTCCTACAAATTCTACATAATTCCAAATTGAAATCTAAAACCATGGAATATCTTAGAATTACCTAAGCTACCTAAAACAAAAATAAAAATTTGGATAAAATCACTTACACCCATTTTTGACACTATTCACCAAGTGTCAATATCTCACTTTCTAGCCTTCTTTTCTCATTTATGTCAGTTGGATTAGCTTTAGGAGAGTGTGAAGGGCAAGAAGCATATAAAATTTAGGGGAAATAGGCTAGAATTGAGAAAGAAGTGAAGAAAAAATGGGGGAGAGAGAAAGTAGGAAAAAGCGTTGGCTAAGGGAGATTAAAAGGGGTGGGAGGTGAGTTTGGCACATGTGGCACCCCCACATGTGCACACCCTTTTATATTAGTGGGGTGGATGCTCAGATTGTGCCACGTGGCAATTAAACAGTCCACTTTCTCTCAATTTTTATTTAAACTTTAGAAATTCATAAAAAATTTCTCTAGACCTAAAAAAATAGCCATTTTAGTTTTGAAAATTCTCAATTAGTGCCACTAAGAGACTCATAAAATTTCAAGTCAAAATTCCATTAGCAACTATGGTTACTATTCACCACTAAAATAAGATATTTCAAATAAATATTAGATGGTCTTAGAAAATTAAAATTCCTTCACCACCATATAGATTAGAATTTTTGAGGTTTAGGGTATGGCATTTTTAGATCCATCCAAGCACATCTCGAGGCTGTCTCGGCACAACCTTGTTTTATGTCACTATTCATAAGTTTTTACCCCACAATGATTTATTAGCTCTGCTAAATTTTTAAATTATTTCATTTTGTCCATTTTCTAGCTCGTCAAAGTTTTATGACCAATACACCCCTTTCTAGCCTTATTGAGGTGCCCTAACTCACAAGAAGCACTATTCATGCCCTAGAGGTACTGTTTATGAAACTTAAACTTATAGGCGTTACATATACCATACATTATATTTGTCACACTCTTACCCAATTTTTGAAAAAACCCAATAAGAATATGAACTTCCCCTATGGTCACCCATCCTAGGTTTCCCTAAAAGTGATTTGTTTAACTTTTATTAATTTATTCTGTTTTCATTCTTACATTTGAATTTTCATGCATTTCTTTATTTTTAGTTTATAATAGTTAATATACTTTATGAAAACCTTTTGTTTCATCAAAAAATATTTTTATAGAAAATTGGATAGCATAATGGCTTTCCAGGTTAAAAAAGAAAATTTTTTTCCTATCATAAAAATACAGTTCAATATATTCAAACATCAATTCTCATCTTCCGAACCCTTCTAGTCCTTGAATCTCATCAGTCAACACAATTTCAGATGCACAATCATTATATTAAATTAACACTCAATATGAAAGGGTTTATCGAGTCTAAGACCCTTCATAATATAGACATTTCAGTAGTTATATATCATTCAGAGACACAGTCATTTTTTTATTATTCATTTACATTTATACATCATCTTCTTTTATTTACAATTTGATATCCTCTACCCACTATCTAACTATACATAAGCACACATTCTTATTTGCAGATAAAATATTGACAAAGAAAATATACCCCAAACTCTTTTTTCAACTGCAAAGGCTTAACACTTCTTATACTTTCTCTATCTTTTACTTATGCATCAAAACATCGATATGCTGAATACAACTCAGTGGTGAATTTTGTATAAAACATATGCATGCTTTCATACTCATGCAAATATTCAAGAAATCACAATCATCTTCAATAGTATATTCTTATATAATAGGCATTTATAGCAATTTAACATTCTTTGACAGGAAATTATAGCAATGGTAAGTACCATATCAAAATTTTCATTTACACTTTTCAATTATAGTCATTTCATATCATGTTTCTATTTATCATAAATCATTTATAATGACAAGTTTTAATTTCATTCAATTTCATCTACAATAGTTCATTATCATTCGTCAAGCAATTATAGTAGTTCATATCATTTTACAATCAAATACAATCACATCATATACAACATCGCATTTTTCATTCTCTCTTATAATTTATGGTCATTTTATCTAAATTTTCTCATTATAGTCTATATTATCATTTCATGCCAAGTATTTATTTCATTTGTCATTTAACATTTATCAAATCACATTTATTTTAATTATTAGGCCTATACCGATAGACTACACCTAAGTACACTAGATAGCAAAATCTTGGTTGTGCAGTGGTCCACAGTTTAGACCTTGTACTGTAGCTGCACCTACATACCTCATGATGTGTAATGGTTCTATAAACCTTCACTATAGTTGCACCTACATACTTATGTGCAATGGCTCTAGAAACAAAAATGTTGTTGCACCAACCTATAATCATAATAAAAGTGGTATTGATCTAACTGATTAAACCTAGTGCAGCTACTTTACTCCTAGTTGATAGGTCAACCCATCTAGTGGGCATCTAACTATATAGGCCATATGTGTCTATTTTTATTTTTCATTCAGCTTTAAGTCATTTTACATGATTTAAACTCACTTTTCATCAGTCTTTCTTCTCAATGTCATCCAAGTGATTTATATAATCACTAGTCATGTCATTTCCTTGGTTTCCCACTAAGTTTTCATTATATTGCCAATTCATTTTCTCATTATCATAAGTCATAATTCATAAGGTTCATTGTACATCTTAACGTGCCTTAATTTCACAACACACTATTAAGTCATAAGTTGCCATTTCCTTTATTTTTCACTTTCTTTCTTTAATGGCTTTCTTACTCATCCTTTCTTTCAAATATAATGTCATTTTCATGTATAATTTACCATTTCACATGCACACATTCTCAATATATGTTTCGGCCATATTATGTTTCTTAGTGTCCACATTCATTTCAAGCCATTTCATATATCTTTCATCACTTTAATCATTATATCATTCATTTACCAACATGATTATTCACTATTGATACATACATGCCATAAATTTCATTTGACTATTCAAGGTCCCATATCATCTATATTCATTTTCATTATTATAACACAATTTCATTACTTTTACATATACATACATGATGTTTATTAATTTTCTCATATCATTAGATACATTTACAAGGATGAACATTTACTATTCACACATGCATATTTGATACATCATTTAGCCCTTCCTTGACCAACATCATACATGTTCAATTTCTATCATCTTATCACATTTCCATCTTCTTTACGTACATTTTTACTAAATACATCAAATACATCATACAAGTACCTACATTTCCATAACAAAATCATACTTCTATATAAGATTTCACACCAAATTCCCATACACATATACGTGGATATTTTTAAATCCAAATTCATATACCATAAGTAATATAAATGCTCCCATTTTCACCTTCTAATAGGCATAATATTTCAAACCAATTTTCCATTTCATAAGACACAATTTATCACATTTTACTCCATTTCTTCAAACACATCTCTATGTCCATTTTCTTTTCAATATCATACAATTTACACTCATATTTTCTCATTACACATACACATAAACACACACACAATATGATGTTTTCAGCTATTTCCTTTAACTCACATTTCAAATTCTTTTTCATACCTTTTATCATATTTTCTTATTAAAATTATACTAATTACTCATCTAGGTGATCTATATACATACATATACTTAACATAGACCATTTGGCCTATATATGTTCATCACTATACACTTTCCATTTCATGCTTATTTCTACATTTTCTCACTTTATATGTACACATAGATTATGTATTCTAATTATTACATTCAATTATATGCTTTTACATACATAAATGTCTACATGGTACATATAACATTCGGCCACAATTGGCTAACTTCATTCATTTTTAATTCTTACCATTTATTTACATATTCATCATTTATACTCATTTTTACACCAAAAACATCAAACATACTAACCAAATACATCCATTCTCATGGCATATTAACATTTCCATAGAAGTATTCATACCATTTTTCATATAAATGTTACATTTATATGTTTAATTCAAATTCACTTACCTTAAATAGACAATTCATCATTTTCTAATGCTCAATTTAGCCTTGTTTCTCTTTATTCCTTTCTTTTCCTACATACACATTTCTCAATATTAAAAAATTCCTTAAAATTCCTTTTTAACTCCAAATTGAGCTTTAATTAGACATAGAGTCTTAGAATCATCTCTAGTTTCCATAACTAAAAAAAATTAATTTTTGAAAACTTACTATTCATGGTGACGTTATTCACCAAGTTGTAAATTTTCTCTCCACAAGCCTTCTTTTGATGAAATTCCACTTCTAGTTGTTTATTTAGGTCATAGAGGGAATTTTAAAGGTATCAATTATGATTTTTGGTGGAGAAATGGATGATTTACATTAGGAGGAAAACGAAAAACGTGATGGTCACTTTAAAAAGAAAATGGCTACGGTTTTGGACCAAAAATGAGGAAGAAAGGTGCATTTCATGAATATGGGCCTTGTTACACCTGATTTTCATTTTGTGTTTAAGGCCAATGGGCCCATTCACTTATTCCTCAATTTTCATACCCTAGTAAGCTCAATTTTTGCATTAAACTTTAAAACTTCATTACAATTGCTTTAGGCCTCTAAAAATAATAATGCTTGAGCCATAATTCCTTATTTAATCCCATTAAAAGGCTTATAAACTTTTAGGTCAAAACTCCATAGTCAACTCGGGTCATTATTCACTCGCGAAATCTAAAAATTTCAAATAAATAGTAAATGACCACCAAATATTAAAATTCCTTCTCCAGTGGACTCATTGGAATTTTTTATCTTCAAAGTATGCTATTTTTCGATCCATCCGAGTACTTCCTAGACTAATCTTGGCACAAACCCATTTTATGTCACTATTCACTTTTTTATGGTCTGTTATGATTTATTGGTTCTGCTAAATCTTCTAATTAATTCATTTTCATCATTTTCTAGATCATCAAAATTTTACGAGCAGTACTCGCCCTTTCTAGCCATCATGCAATGCCCTGTACCTTAGGTATACTATTCATGCCTCAAAAAGTATTATTCATAAAACTATGTTTCACGAGCATTACAATATTTGCATATCATAAAGTAAATTGCAATAAATAATACATACATCAATAATAATAAGATACAAAGATATATATACATCTATAAAATAAGTTATTTATTACTTGAAAGAATGTCATAACAATCACTTATAATTCCATAGGAATTAGCAATAACTACCCTATTCCTATCTCTAGGAGATTGGCATTTACTAAAATACATTTTAATGGTGATTTTTATTAGGGAAAAATCAAAAGCCATTTTATTAAAAAAACACCAATAAATTCATAAAAATATCATTAATAAGAAATAGCTTTAAGCATGTAAAACAAGGTTAAAATAGCCTAACTATTACAACTAGAACAAATAATGTACATTAAATAAATATAAACAAAAATAAATCAAACTTGGAATGAAATAAGTCTTGGCCTTCCTATAAGAGGTCTACATAAACTATCTTCCTAATGTCTATGAACAGAAATAACACGTCTCAAAAAAGTGATTAGCATAACAAGACTTGGTCTATATAGACCTTATAAAGGAACAAAGTCACATGACATTACCATATATAAATATTCAAATATTTAATTATACACAATAATTAAAGCATGCATCTTTCGAATTTCCACACTCCGTATTGTTAATAAATTGGAATAACCAAATAGCATATTATATTAAAAGTGATTAATCAATTTAGGTCTATGTAGACCTTACTTTTTATGAAATTTATGAACTAATAATGTGATCCAACATGTTAATTGCAATTCTTGTGTTGAATGAAATAGCTTAAACATAAATAAAACATGAAATAGCTTAAACTTCCTTATACATCATGTCATGGAATAGTTTGGTAGCCATTCTTTGCTAAGTTGCCCTAACATTTTTCAATTCAAAAGGCATGATCTTGTTGCAATAAGTTCCCCATTTTGTGATAAATGCCATTTTACACTTACATAACCTTCATAAGAATCTAGTTGTAATGTGAGAAACCATCTACGAATGAATATATGGTTGCCAAAGCTACATTATCTACCTTTACTTCTCTATAGGGTAAAAGGAAATTGACTTTGTGGCATGCTTTGTTCAAGTCCTAATAATCTATAAACATTCAAATCATACCATCTTTTTTAGTAATTAGAACTATGTTGATTAACCAAGTTAGAAAGATAACTTTTTTTATGAATTCCACCTCTAGCAGCTTGGTTTCTTCTTCTTTCAACTTTTCAGCCTATTCTAGTCTTGTTCTTCTCAACTTTTTGTACACTATAGGCATTTGTTCTTAAGTTGGAATCTAAGCATGTCTTCATATGTCTAAGCAAAGATTTTTTTCATATTTCTTTAACAATCTCTCAAATTTTTCTCTCTTTGACTGTGCTATTATGGGTAATTAATATATTTGTGGTTTATTCATTTGTGCTATGATTAAATGGGTTAGTTTTGAGGCTGCTAATGTCAAAATTGCTTATTTAATGATCATTAAAATATATGCTACCATTAAAAAAAATCGCACAAATAAGTAAATTCACTATTTATTTTATTAGAGAAGAGGTCATTGACCTTAAAAATTATTGACTAGTACAATTCATCATAAAATAAATCTAAACCATAGCTATCTAACTCGAGCATATTCTCAAGCATGGTTAAGTAGACTTCATATTGGGTAGTAGGCTCTTTAATGACTAAAAATGGATATTTTTCTTACTCTATCACATGTTTCAAATCCTTGGATTATGAAGTAATAACATCTACAAAGATCTCAAAGCTAGGCTTGTATTTCCCATCTATGACTAAAGGTTTAAGCATCCCATAATACCTAGTTCACCTTATGGTTGCATACTGACTTACCACATCATTTATCTCACAACCAGGCCCATAGGTATCTTTCAAGATATAATCTTCCAACATACTAGATATGATAACCATATAGGCTATTTGGTCTTGTTTGGGTAAAGTGTTAGATAGATTCTTTAGATCATGAATCTATTTAGATTCAATTAAGTCTTAGATGGCCCAAGATAGGGTTTTGCAGTTATCAGTGGCATGTCCAGCTCTTTGATGATAGATGGTGATGGTTAAGTGGTAAAGGTCTATTCTGAGGTTAGAGTTATAGAGGTGAATGCTTCCTTTCCTTCATAAGTTTTCAAGCACCAAGAGAAAGGCCTACCTAAATTAGAGTAATAACTTCCTTAGATGGCATTAACATTAGTAATCATACCTAAGTTATTATTGTTCAAATAGCTTGAGTTCCCAGATCAATTGAACCCTTACTCTAATAAGTTGTTTCCAAATATAAGGCTATATCCTTAAACTACTCCTAAGTTGTGATACCCTTAGTAGTTAGCCTATTGTTCATGTAACTATTTGAGTTCCTAATGAACATCTTAATTTGATTAATGTGATCGAGCTTATTTCTTATCTTTAGTATCTTAGCCCTCTATTGATGTAAGTAATTTTGGAATGACACATTGGGCTTCTAACAAACCAACTCTAGATCTTTAAAGTAACATCCACACTAGGATTTTTAGCATATTACTTATTAAATGCACAGGCTAAGTCTAGCTAGTTCTATTTCACCCTTTTATCCTAGTTGTGATACCAGTCCAATGCTTGTCCTGTAAGCGACATGCTGAACAAGCCCATTATTCAATCATTTAAAAGGTTAGTTGATCTCATTACAATGGCATATTACTTAAGGTGAGTATAATAGGTTCTAAAGTGCCATCAAACTTACTCAAGTTTAGCATTTTGAACTTATGGGGTAAAGCTCAATATTGCTTTAAACTAATATCTTTAGGGTTAATGTTTTGCCTCTAGTCACAAGTTGACTCATAGCTTTCGTACTTTTATTTAGCTTTTTATAAAGATCCTCTTAAAAAGCCTTGGGATATGAGACCCTATTGTAGTTGGTTTTGAAAGGTGAGACTTTATCATTAGAAATTTAGTCATATACTTCATCAACCACTTCTTTTCTTTTATCCTTGGTAGTAGAAGTTTAACACTTTTTCCTAGATAGCATATTGGTAAAAATGGCTATCATCCTATTTTTCATATCATTTAGGATGTCAGTGACCATAGTCTTGGTCACATACTCATCTCTAAACATTATGCCTCTCTTTGGTTAAATAATAAGTTAATCATCAGATTTACAAAGATCTTTACCTATTCACTTCACTAGGCAATAAAAGAAAATACAATGTGGTTGTAAAACAAAGGGTTAGATATGATATATGTACATATATATGTATATACAAGATGATGCATAATGCAAGATGCATGATTATACATGATTCAAGGAAAAACACAAGCATAATCCTTCCAACCTTATTACTCCTACATATGTGATCAAGTATTTCTTTCCTAGGTAGGCTACCTAAATAACATTGAGGGATACATAGGTTTAAAATTTAGGCCAAAACTATTTTTTCCCTAAGATCTCTCATATTTAAGGCATATGTAAGAATAATGGTCTAAGATATTTAAGTTTTATCTAGAGTGAAATTAGGCTAAGCCCATCTGGATAACATAATAAGCTTGGCCTTGCTTCAAATAAGGTTAAACACAATAGGTCTACAACACAGTGATAATGCAATTGCACACACTTAGGGTCATACAACCTAGGGGAAGTTGCTATGCTTAACTACATGAGCTTTATGGTTTAGTTAAAAAAGCTTAAAACTCCCATAAGTAGGGGTCCCCTCTAATGAGTTTGCAATCAGGGGTAAAATAACTAGTTAGTTTATTTTTTGATATACTCAAAACAATGAGGCCTATGAGTGATGGATATACTAAAAATTCCCCAAATTTGAGAAAAGAATGGGTTTATGTTTTGCAACACCATACATGGTAAAAATGACATAATTGATAAAGTATGAAATACATGGGACTAATAAAAATTAGAAAAAGGTATATTATTTTTCAGATTCAATTTTCAGTCTCTAATGAATTCCCCACTATAGAGGGATGAGGTGGTTTGATGGGGCTGCCACTTGGATTTGCACTAGGACATATTGATCTTTTACTTAAAAATGACTAGGAATTAAAATCTTATTTATGCCCTTACAATATACCCTTTTTTATATTCCCATTTTTTTCAATCTTGTGTGATGCAAGTAAGCGAATAAGTTTAAACCATACATCATCTTTGCATATTATGAAAGTAAATTGCAACGAATAATACATACATTAAAAATAATAAGATACAAAGATATATATATCTATAAAATGGGTTATTTATTACTTGAAAGAATAACCTAATAATCACCCATAATTCTATAGGAATTGGCGATAACTACCAACTCTTTCTAGGAGATTGGCATTTACAAAAATACATTTTAATGGTGACTTTTACTAGGAAAAAATTTTAAAAAAAAACCATTTTATTAAGAAAACATCAATTAATTAATAGAAAAATCATTGATATGAAATAGCTCTTAGCATGTAAAATGAGGTTAATATTATAATTGGAACAAATAAATTACATAAAATAAATATAAACTAAAATAAATCAAACTTAAAATGAAATAGGTTTCAGCTTCCTGATAATAGGTCCATGCAGACAACTTCGTTGTCCCTAATGGTTCGTATGGACTACCTTTCCAACATCTATGAAAAGAATTAACACATCTCAACAAAGCGATTAGCATAACAAGACTAGGTTCATACAAACCTTATAATGAAACAATGTCATATGATACTATCACATATAAAGTAAAGCATGTATCTTTTGATTTTCCATATTTTGTATTTTTAGTGAACTAGAATAACTAAACAATGTACTATAGTAAAAGCAATTAATAAATTTAAGCTTATGGTAACCTTACTATTTATAAAAGAGGTTTGTCCAGACTAATAATATGACCCAGAATGTTAATTATGATTGTTATAATGCATGAAATAACTTAAATGTAAGGAAAACATTTATTATATTAACCTACATGGGAATTTCATAAAATCACCTCACATGAATAATTAATCATCAAAATCATTGGTTTCATATTATGAAAGTAATAAAAGTAAAGGCATTAGGCTTACCTAATTAGAAGCTTTAAGTAACAAGTTAAAGTGTAACACCCAAAAATCTTGAGTTAGTGAATAATGCTTCCTAGGATATGAATAGCACTCCTAAGACTTGGGATACATAAATGGAAATGATGGAAGGATTAATTATTATAATATCATAGGTGAAATTTGAATTGGAAATGAGATCATTAAGTGGGTTAAAAATGAAAAAAGATGTTTTTATGGTAATCTAATAATATTAATAGCTAAACTAATATTTTAATGTTTTTGCTTAAATGGACTAAAGAATTTCATAGCCTGGTACTCAAAAATTACAAAGAAATTTATGGAACAAGAATTAGAATTTTTAGAGATAAAAAAGAGTTTTTAATAAATTATTTTTGGAAATTGGGGTTTATGGAAAATGGAAAATAAGAGATTTAAAAAGTATGTATGTTATGATATAGTATTAAGACATGTTTTCAACCTTTGTATGGCATTTTTAAATGGATTAACTAACAACCCTTAGATCAAAATGATGCTTTAAATCCTAACCTCATATTTTCTTATATATAAACATAGATGTAGAGAGAGAGAAAAAAAAAAGCAAATTTCCTTTTCTCTTTTCCTCTAAAACCTAACAGTAACCACCATGAAAAAACCACTAATTTTTCTTTGATATTCTCCTTAATTCACCTATAATCACCATGTAACCTTTAATTAAAAACCTTTTTATCAGCTTTTCAAGCTATAAAACATGAAATAGAGGATCAATTTGAAGGAAAGTTGAAAAATTCAAGCAAAAGAGGGAAGAATGATTTTCCGAGTAAGGCAATGTATTTTGGATTTTTTGGGTTTTAAAGGGTTCTAAAGATTTCCATTGGTTGTTTACAAGATCTAATTGAGTTTTAATTGGGTTAATTTTGAAGAATTCAGTTATGGCAAGATGAAGAAGAGAAAGCCTATTTTTGAGTGAGTGTTAAGAATTTTGGGTTTTATGTTCTTCTTAGTGTTTTATAGGATTTCAATTAATTAGTTTAGAGGTGTAATTGGAGTTTACTCTTAACTAATGAGTATGTGTGGTTATTTTGAGGATTCGGATACTTTAGATATAAGGACGGATCGAATTTTTCAAGAGGAATAAGGCAAAAAGAAGAGAGTTGAGCTAAAGAGAAACAATTTGGTTTAAGTAGTAAGTTTATCCAATAATTCTCAGCATTTCTATGTGTGTTTGTTTTTATTTTTTACTATATTTATGTTATGCTTAAGTGTATTTTGGTGAGGATTTACTGCTTGTGTATAGTAATTTAGTGTTTATCACACATATGAAGTTGATTTGTGAATAAATGAAATAACAATGAGGTGTACACTTATCCTTTTAGCCGAATAGAGTTAGAAATTTGTAAGTAAGTATATTATGTAAATTATTGAGTAAGAGTAGCAAGTGTGTTGAACAAAATGATTCTTGGTTTATAATATTAATATAATATACGAAAATGGGTTAATTTATGAAGTGTATGTTTATGTTCATGTAGGCTAGTCATATATGTGTGTGTGTGTGTGTGTGTGTGTGTGTGTGTATGTGTGTGTGTGTATGTATGTGTGTGTGTGTGTGTGTGTGTGTGTGTATGTATGTGTGTGTGTGTGTACGTGCATGTGCACGTGCGTGCATATGTGTACGTGTTTTTTTAGATATGGAAATTATGTTTTGGTGATGCATATTCTTATTAAAAAAATTTAAATTTATAAAAGAGAGAAGTTTAAGTTGAGGGACTAATCCATTTTTTTAGCTGAAATTCTCTAAGAGGTGGTTTTATTTTTAAAGTCTATTCTTAAATATTTTGTTTTATGACTAAGAACATGTAATTAATCATGTTTTAAGTAGTACTAATTTATGATATGCATATTTAATATAATTAAATGGCTAGATGTGTTTATGTACTTATGTATGACTAAATGAGGATTTTATACATGAGATGTCTATTTCATAATAAATAGCTAGGAATAGATGCGTTTATGTGGGAATTGTCCATAAATGAAAATATATAGATATATATATACACACATATATATATATAATGGAATGATAAAG
>CANXYI010357305.1:0-13259 GCA_948208565.1 Hura crepitans | reverse complement strand
ACATGATATATCAAGCATGGAAGATTGATAATATGGGTGCTAATGTATATGTATGATAGAACATAACAAAATAAAAATATTTTGGCCTAAATTGCCTGATGCAATTTAATTCAATGTATATGTTCGAATGGCATAAAATGAACTTAAGAATTGTATTTGAATGGTTAAATCAAAGCTTGAAGGAAGAACTTGAAAAATTGGCTTGCCTTGAGGCATAACTTAAATTGAAATGAATCTTGAAATACTATGAAATAGGATTTAAGCTTGTGCCAAAAAGGGTCTAGTTTGAGATTTAAAATGGAGTGGCAAGAGTGCCTAGGGTGGCCCATTTAAATAGCATAATTAAACATAGACTCGGAAAAAAAATGACGTCAAAGGAGATTTAAACTTGAGTCTAAAAATATGGACTTGAATTGGCCTATAAGTATGCCTAAAAAGGGCTATGATTTGATTTTTTATGGAATGGCTTGAAAGCCTATTATTTGGCCTTATGAATGGCCTAATGAATGTTTGGCTTAGGCCTATAAATTTTGTGAAATTTTTGGTGAAACCTGAACTAATAAATAAGATGCGAATTGGCCTAAAAATGGTAGTTCCAAAATAAAGAAATGACCTATAGCTGTCTAGAATTGATCATTACCTGAACCAAAAATGTACCTAGATGGTAAATGGCAATTAAATGGAAATTACATATACAATAAAACTAAGGATAATATGACTTAACTATTGGCATCTACAGAACTTAAAAATAATATTAGGGATTTACCCAGTACAGCCTAATTATGGCCATACCAAACTGGGCAAAAATTGAACTGTAAAATAAAATTCCTATCTAACTATTTTCCACCTAAGAGTAATATAAGAAGTTAAATTGTAAAGAAATAAACATAAAATAAGTTACTTGGCCTATTTGTTAGACACCCACTAGATGGGTTAACCGATCAACTTAGGGATTTTTGCAGTTGCTACATTGTCTGATTTTCAGGCAGGGCCAGTACAATGGCTTAGGTCCATTTTTGGCCACTGTACTAGTCGAACAGTTAGACTAAGCTATGACATTCACTTAATCTTTGCTGGTGCAATGACATAGGTCTCAGAGGGCCACTATACTAGTAAGATAGTCAAACCAGGCTGTGACATTCACTTGATCTTCACTGATGCAGTGGTGTAGGTCTCAAAGGGCCACTGCACTAGTCAAACAGTCAGACTAGGCTGTGAGATTCACTTGATCTTTGCTGGTGCAGCGGTGTAGGTCCCGGAGGGCCACTGCACCAGTCAAACAAATAGAGCAGTCTACTAGGCAGACTAGTTTGTGACATCTTTAATCTATAAATAGGGTCGATACAATGGCCAAGGTCCCGAAGGACCACTGTATTAGCCAGCTAAACAGGCTAGTCTACTAGGCAGACCATACCTCTTTATTTACACCTTAGGTGCTATAACTCAATTAGGTTAATGCAGCAGTCGAAGTCCAAAATGTGGATCACTACATAATGTTAGTTCCCTCTAGGTCCATTGTATTAAAGTGTAGTCTACCTAGTTTGGCCCATTTCTAAACTTTAATATTAGTATTTTTAATTGATTAATTGGTTGAATGAATTATTTAAATTAAATAATTGAAAGTTGCACACCGACTTAAATTTGCCTCCTTAAACTATGGAAAATGATACTTAAACCTAAATGAACATGATGTCTCTAACTAAATTAAATGGAAATGTAAGTGAGCTAAAGGAATTAATTAATTGAGATCAATACACTGCCATACCAAAAATTGTTTAGAGTTCACACCATGATAAAAGTATATAGCATGTATGATTTTATTTAGGGCTATACTGAATTAGCACTAAGGTAAGGATTGAATGAGTATATGAGTGATTAGATCAAATTAGTGCAATAACCTGAAATAAATCATTTTACTATGGAGTTTAGATGGTATAGAACTAAATTCAAAGAACACGAACTTCTAGTTGACCTTAGCATGTATGAATCATATAATGTTGATATGTTAAATTATTTGCATGTAATATAAAAGATATATTTTTAATTAGTAAATTCACCATTGAGTTTCATACTCAACATACTAGTGTTTTGGTGCGCAGGAAAACATGAACTGCTGGGGAAACCTTGAGATATGTGTAGTGTAGCAGTAAGATCAACAGGAGTTATAATTTATTCTACTTGTTATGTGTAGTGGAACTTATGTGATAGCTATAGGTTATGTGTCTAGTTTGTTTAAAAGTTGCTGTGGTTTTGTAATCTAATGGAATAAAAATTTGTACAAATAGCCTTTATATAAATGGATAGTAACTTAGGTGATCGGTCGACTTAAATTTTGAATTGAGCTGAATGTGGGTCCTGAGCCCCATGTGATTTTGATATTGGAAGGATCAATAAGATCTAAAGTTGATAGAATAAAAGATATGAGTATTGGATATGTTCTCTATAGGTGGATAAATTTTTAGGATGCCACCTGAATAGCTGTTGTGCTGTCAAAATTTTTTTCATAACAAGTAAAATGACATACCGAGGGATTTTATAAACCTATTCCACCTTAAAGATAAGTATTTTAAAGATAGATTAATAAATCAAGGTAAATGCAAATAAGAAAATTAATGTTTAATAAGTGTTAAACGAATAAATCTCCAGGGTAAGTTAAGAATAGGTGACCAGGTGAGAAGTGCACTTGTTATCGGTATTCTTTAAGGTTTTGATAAAGGTGTTACAACCTTATTTTATAGCCAATCATGCATGGATGAATATATCATTATTAAGAAGGTTTATGGGAAGTTCATATCCTTAGCATTTAATGTTAATGCATAAAAATGTTATATGCTTATGATGTATGCATTATAGATGACTCCTCACATGCATATGATTGTATATGAAATGTTGATATGTGGGTTGGGTGATGACACAATTGTGTGTTTGAGATGGAGTCTTGGAGTTGAGTATTGATGTGGATGGATTACATTTAAAGTGATTAGTATATTAAAGTGTTTTCTTTACAGGTCAATATTTTTAGGTAGTGCCTGGATAGTTGTTATGCTATCAAATTTTTGACACAATAACCTATATATGTACAATACATTTCAAAAAGAATAACATGATTTAAATTTTAAGATTTGAAAAGTGTTTTCATTAAAATTCAAATGTAAAAAAAAAAATAATTTTTTAGTTCACTTTTTTTTTATATTTTCATATTGTTATGTTAAGTGTTTGTTGTTTTGTAACATTACTTATTATTGGGTTTCCTTGTGGGACTGGATAAGGGTGGTACATATAAGCTTCGATCTACTTATACAATATTGCTCTCTACCATTATCTCCCTTAATAAAGTTATTTATATATACTTTGATAAATTCTAGTTTAACCCACTCAAACATTTGCACATCCTTGTAGTGCAAATAGGGTTTATAATCGAAAGAAACTGAATATAATGTACCAATGACCAACCCTTTAGGATATAACATGATAGTGATTGAGATTTATAAAATCAACTTTTGAAAGACAAAGGTGAATAAGTTTTTAGTTAATCTGCTTAAGCTACATTTATGATGAATTAATGAGATATCAGGAATGAAATCATTATATAAGCATCAAGTGATGGTGATCTGGTTTGAGGCCAATAACTATGATAAGTTGATAATAGTGAGGGAGATCAGATCTTCTCTTTAATATTATATCTGCTGTTGTGGCAAAATATTGGATAAGAAAAAAGTGTCTAGCTTACTTAGCCTATGCGAGAGGCACCAGAAGGACAGAATCAACAACTAGGATATATGGACAATTCTAAGAAGGGAGATATAACTTACTATTGATGTGCTACCTTGAGTTGTATCAATGTCTCAATCATCATACTTTATCATGCCTGAAAAATTAAAGAGTTCGATTACACGATGAAAAAGCTCAAGATAAGAGTTTTGTACATCCTATTGAGTCACTATAAGGTGCACTAATCCTTTTTATAGAGAAGGAAGATAGGACCATAAGCTATGTATAAATTGTATACAACTAAGTAATATTGATAGTAAAGGACAATTCTTTTTCTTTAAGACAGATGATTAGCTTAATACACTTAAAGGAACAATTGTATTCTCTAAGATACACTTAAAGTTTAGATAATATCAATTGAAAGTGAAAATTTTTTATGTGCACAAGATAGCTCCTAGAAAAAAGTTTGGGTAATACAAGTTCTTAATGATGCTATTTTCAATTGATTAATGCACCTATAATCATTTTTATTTAAAAATCTAAAGACTCTACATTTATGGAGAAAAACTTTACATATACACTATGTATTAGAGCCGTAAGTATATCCTTACTTAGAGGAAACCTTAATTGAGATAAGAGATGAATGGAATTAGTTAAATACTATAATTGTACATTTGACTACCAACTAGGTGAGGTGAAAGTAGCAATTAATGCCTTGAGTATAAAACCTTCAACAATTTTAAGGTTTATAAAATGTCCAATTGATACTTAAATACTATGTGGCGAATATAACTGAGATGAGAATGAAGCAAAAACCTAACCTAACAAGTAAAGGTAGTTCAAGAGAATTATGATAAACTGAAAGCCTTAAAAAAGCATTTCCTAATAGGGAAAGCCATGTGAAGTATGACCAAGTGTATATTAAAGGATAACCATTAGCACTTGAAGAAGATAAGTAAAGAAAGTGATTCTAGATGTGGACATGCTTAGCAACCATGTTAGTAATCTCAAAGGAAGTTAGATAAATATGCCCTATCGATAGGATTTGCTTATAACAGCAACTATCAAACTAGTATTAAGATGGCACTATATAGGGGCACTCTAAGGGAGAAAGTGTATAACACACTAATTCTATACTAAATTCAGTAAGGATAAGGTTATGAGATCATAATCAATTAGACATACTATAGAGACAATGAAGAGCATTACAGGTAATCTTGAATAGATAGAGTTAACATGAAGATTTGAAAGGAAAGTATATAGATAATAAAGATGTTAATAATGTATACTAAATTTTATGCATGTCAAAACTGGTAACTCCTAAACTGGCATTACCACCATAGTTGGAAAGAGAATGATGTAATGCTCAATGAACTAATGTTGTACAGGTTACGACAAGATTCTTAATATGTTATTCTATTAATCAGTGGTGTTTTAGCATAGCATGTCTTATGATAAGCAATTTATAAAGATTTTGGCTAAAGAGATAAAAGAATTAAGAAAGAAATAAGTTGCTTTGTTTGAAGTGTTATAGAGGAAACACAAAACTGAAGAAGCTATGGAAGGAAAGAAGAACAATCTGAAGCAATAGTATTCCATCTTGGACAAGGTAATTTTGAGGACGAAATTACTTAAGAAGGGAAGAATCATAATGCACTAGAATTCTACCTATCAAAAAGTTTAATTTGATGGTTAAAAAAAGAATGTAGAATTATATCAAAGGATATAATTATATTTTCGAAATAATAAAAGGATTTAAAATAATTTTCGTTTGATAAAAAGGACTTATATGGTATTTAACCTTAGAGAGATAAGGGCTATTGGATGAATGCCAAGGAAATTATCTTAGCTATCCAACCACCCCATATATAAAGGAGAAAAAAGATCAGTAGTGAGAAAGAAAGATAAAATGTTCATTTTCTCTCCATAATTCTCAAGAATACAAAAACTCCTCATCTTCTACTCACTCGCTCATCAAAGGTAAATTGTTTCTTCATCATTTATTCCTTTACTCTTGATTATTGCTACCTATTAATGCTTTGAATTGGTTTATAAATTGTTCTCGATGAAAAAAAAGAGAAAGGTGATAGTTAGAGGGGAAAATGGAAGGGAAAATGCAAAATTGAGTTCTAGGACAAGTTCCTTTGCATTCTATAACTATTTTAGAGTGTGTGGATAACCATTTTCTATGATTTCTACTTCAAAATTACTTGAATTTGTGAGTTTTAGGGCTATTTTGATAAATATTGAATTTTTGCCTTTAAATAATGAATTTGAAAGCAATTTGATGATGCTTGTATGGGATTTTTATGTAAAAATTGTGTAAAATGATTAGTAACAAATTAGGATTGATAATGGCATGATTTGGATTGAAATTGGTAAATTGGGGATAAATTGTTGCTAGAATTTTGATAAAAATCACGATAGAAGCTATCAAGTCATAGGCTTTATAGCTATGACCCTATCAAAAGTGTGAATAATGCCTAGAGGTTTCACAGCCCCATAGCTATGACCTTATGAGGGTTCATAGCCATGATCCCTTAACAGTAATGGTGAACTTTATTTTGTAAAGCTTAACTAAAATATTTTTTAAATGGATTTTTATGTACGCTCTTCACCAAAGTTTCTTAGGCACTTTTGGCATATATTTAACTAAATTATTAAGTGAATAGAATGAATTTTACATGAGGTGAATGTATGAAAGGATTGGATCAAATAGGCAATCATAATATGCAAAGTAAGTCTAGCTCATGTGTTTAACTATGGTGTAACTTTCAATGTTTTATATTAATTATCTAAACGCAACACTTCGTAAATGGTCTAGTTTTCATAATAAACAATGATTTCATGGCATGATTTCACTAACTCTTAACTTCATGACTTGATTATTGAATATGACATGATAAGTGAAGCTATACACATGATGAGCTTATGTTATGCTTATGAGTCCTTATTGAGCTATTATGACCATTAGTAATGCAATTTGATATGTGAAATTGAAATGGCAAATTGTTATGTAATTATATGTATTCTATGGACATCCTATTGCATCTAAATAAATGAAAAAAACATAATAATACAATTGATATACTCAGATGGTATTGAACACTGAATAATGAATAATGAAAAGGGCATTTTTAATCAATGGTAACACTAAGATTGGTTATACAAAATGTAATGCCTATATATTCTTAGACTAATAATAGCATTGGGATAAGTTGGCATGCTAATAAGGACTTAGCAGCATTGTATCACTGTCACTACTATAACTGATTACTATTGTAGATATAACTACGTAAGCTCTCAAAACAATATACAACTGATTAATGTTACGGGTCCAACTGCATAAGCCCAGAGGGTGTTGTACAACTGATTAGTGTGTAGGCATAGCTGCATAAGCTCCAAGAGTACTATGTAACCATCTCATTATTATATGGATTTACTAGTATAAAGGCATAAGTTTTGAGGACACCGTACAACCCGTTATCCAGTCTATAATGGTCCAAGATATATTGGGCTAAGTAAATAAAAGTCAAGGATCATGAATGCTAATTGGTAAATGAACTTAAACATCATTGGCACGATTAATATGATATCATATTCTACATGACTTTCATGAAATAAAGAAATTTAATGGTTTTACTTTGTTCAATGACTATGCATGTATTATGATATCATGCTTATGTGTAATGTCAACCATCCATAAAGTAAGTGAGCTAAGAGTATGCATGTGTGACTAAAGCTTAACTATAAGTGATAATGGTTTGTAAACAATACACTAAGTATATGTATATCTATGATATTGTGTTTTTATGTATGAGTTGTTTAGTGCTGATCATAGATAGTTATGTACCACTAAGCAAAATTTGCTTAGCGTATTAGTTATTTCTATGTGTAGGTAAAAGTTTTAACATTGATAAATGAGGCAATTGCAAAAGGGATCCATAGCTGGAGAATAAGTGCATATGATAAAAATGCATGTGCATATGTTATGTTGTTCAATTTCTACTAGTAAATTATTTCATGTTAGTTAAGTTTCTATTTTTAGTATGTAAAGTTTTAAACTATTGTTTGGTTTCTTATCAGTTCATTATTTCAATATGGGCTAAGTTTTGAAAGTGCTATTCTTTATTATTGGCTTTTCAAGGTTTAGATTTGTGATGATATGATAATGTATATCTAAATTGGTCAATTAAGATTAATGAATGTAAGACTAGGTTATCCTTGTCAACATATCTAATTCAATGTTTGAGAAAGGTATAGGCACATGTGTGATCATTAGTGTTACAAGTGCCTTAAGAATATAATGTGGCACTCCTATAGCCGGTGTCCTCAAATGCCAATAGAAAAGGCATCATATTAGGCCTTAAAGAAGCTCAAGCATTATTTTTAGTCTTATGCAATATAAACAGTAGCAAAACACAATCCCTTAAGATAACTATAAATGACACCATCTTTGATTGGATGAATGGACAAGTGGCTACATGAATTTAACATCCAATACGTAACGAGAAAAATAATAAAGGGGCATCAATAGCTGAATTTCAAGCCAATCATTTGATTGAAGGCAACTCAATGGAATTTAAAGTCCTAGATAAGGATTTAGCCTCAATTATGTTACAAACATGGAAAATGTTCTTTAATGGAACTGCCAATAATAAAAGAGTAGGTTCAAATGTAATCTTAATAATGTCAAATGGGAATAAGCTGCCACCAGCTAAGAAGTTGAAATATAGGGTAACTAATAATATTGCAAAATATAAAGCTTGTATCTATGGGTTTAAAGCATTATAGACTCCCAGTGCAAAAATAATCAAGGTGTTTAGATATTCATCATTAGTGATATATTAAGCCGACAAAGAGTGCTCCATTTTGAAGAGAAATTGTTGCTATATGTAGCACACTTAAAGTCCCTTAACTGGATGTTTAACAAATGTATTTTTTGCCACGTCCTAAGAGATAAAAATAAGCTAGCTGATGCTCTAGCCACTTTGGTTTCTATTTGGGACAATCTTGAAGGAGTGGTCATAAAATTGGTATTGTAACTAGTTTAAAGAAACCTTGTTATGAAACAAAATAGGTAATGAAAGTGGAAGAAAATAATAGAAAGCTATAGTTTTACGACATTTAGAACTACCTAGAAAAAAGGCATCTACCAAAGGAAGCTACAGAAAGGTAAAAAATAGTATTGAGAAGGCTGGCCATTCAATTTATTAGCATCAATGGAACTCTTTACAAAAGATAATCCGATGGTGTTCAACTCTACTACCTAGATGGGAGAGAGACTAATAAAGTTATACATTAGGGATTATTTTGGCTAACCATGGATCATAACTATTATATATGTTTAGAAGCACAAATGCCAACAATATAAAGATTTGAACCACCAACCAGTCTCAAAATTACACAACTTATCATATCCATTGCCGTTTACAACTTAGGGCAACCAATACAAAGTGAGAGGATATTTGTATACCCATTAGAAAATGAGAGCAAAATGTTTAAATGGGAGATCTTTTTTTGGGACCTATCCCACAGTTAGAGAAGGAAGAATGCCTAATGCCTCCATTACCTCTGGGGATAATTGGGAACACAGTTGGTGTAAAAAGTAAAACATCATGGGAATACGAAGCACCTAGGATGGCAACAAATTAATGACAAGGGATAGAAATCTTGGTGTGAAAAGTAAAACACATAGAATTATGGATCCTAAAATTAAATTGTAGTATGCAAAAATGACAGGTCTAGGTAGACCTAGTAAAAAAATCTTAGCCTATAAAATGGAGACAAAAGTGCACTAGCCCAAGTTGAGGCATCATCGATGATTTTTTTTAGCTTGGAGTCAAATTCTGCACTTATATAGCTCAAAAATTGCCTAGCATGAGGATCTATGAGCATTAATGCATGAATTTATATAAATTAAGGCCAAAATGGCCATTTTGAGACAAAGCAAAATGGTCATTTTCTAAGCAAAAATGCCCATTTTGACCAAAGTTTAAAAAGTTGTTTTCTGAGGCCAAAAATAGTCATTTTGGCTATTTCCTATAAAAAATGGTAGTTTTTTCCTTTTTCTTCACAACATCCTCACACAAACTTCCTAGAACATTTTAGAACTCTCTAAAACCTCTCATTTACACATACAAGCCATAATAGGCCTCTAAGACGGTAGCAAAGTTGCCCTAGATGGCAATCAGTTCCAACACACATAGTGGCACCAGATGAGGTAGATAGATTATGGAGGCTATCTGCCATCAATTTCATAAAAAGTAGATACATGTGCACCTATCCTTATGAGAGCTCAAAGCACTTGCATGAGCTAATCAGCATTTAGTGCATGTTTGGTGGCATGACTTCCACCAGTAGTGATATGCCATATATCTTAAAGTTACTATGGAGTTCCTCAACAATCTAGAGTAGAGATAGGTGCATCCTTTTAACATGTCCATAATCATATTCAGAGTCTAGGGTGTCCAATACTAGTTATCTTTTACTTGGTTTACTAAACTTCTATAACTACTAGCAAATAGGGTCACAGAGTTGCTCGAGGTGCTTAAGGAGTAGTGGGCCCTCCTTGATTGAGTTGGTACAATCTACCATGCTAGCTGGAATAAGGCAATAATGCTTAAAAGCCCACTTCATCAATACTTACATTGTGTAACACCTAAAAATCCCAACACAGTGAATAGTGATACTCAAGGGTTATGAATAGTGATTTTTGAGACAAGTGACACCCCCTTATTGACCTGGTAGCTGAATTCAAATGAGAGATAGTAGATTTTGACACCCCTTACCTGAATCGTTGCCAGCTCAAATAAGAGATAACATGTTAATCACTTTTACCTAGCTCTACCACTATTTGCTTAAAACCCTATTATGTGTGTATGTGAATTATGAAATTTCTTAGGCCTACATATAGACAATCATGCATTATATACATATGCACACATAACAAAACTATCCCTTTAAGATAGAAATTCGGGAGCATAACAACTACTCGATGTCATGTCATAAAATAAAATGTATAAAAAAAACACTTCTATAAAGTCTCAACCTTATATCACCATTCTAGACCTAGCTAGACGTTACAACCCATCTTAGTCAACGTTTTTACAATCAAGCTGCTATATCAGTCATAACCATCAATGCACACTTAGGTCCACATGTATGCATACCATAATGATACAACATTTATCATATTAATCTACATATCTAAGCTAAACTTAAGTAAAATATATACATGGGACAAAAATAACTCCGTCTACCTACTTACACATAAGTGCCATCTACTTTTATATAAATCACATTATACAATGCAAAAGTATACCAAAATGGCTGAAGTCCACCCTAATGCACTGCTACTGTGAGGCTGACCTAAAGCTATATATCTACAACCTATGCATCTAAAACATAATGCGCTAAGCATAAAGCTTAGTGGTGTATTCGATAAAATATGTTTACACTCGCACACATAATCATATCAGGCATGCAATGCTATATAAAAATAGGTTATGAGATAAGCAAATGTAATGTTATATTCATGTGGTTACATGCTTAATCATGTTATGTTGTTGCATTACATTTATAATACTTGTACTTTTAATTGGTTACCAACTTATTTTTCATTATTTTATATATTGCCCATTACCATTTACTAACCCATATCTGAAAAACACCAATCCTAATACTAAATATTAGGATCACCATGTGTAGTGGCCTATATTTTAGACCTCACGACTACTACATTAGTATGAATATGTGCAGTGGCCCTACTACACCTTACAACTATTGCACCAGCATGAATGTGTGCAGTGGCCCTACTGGACCTCACAGTTGCTGCACTAGCATAACATATCACTATAACTATACAGTGATCATGCTAAGCCTGCTAGTGGTTGCACCCATATAAAATATGTGCAGTGGTTTTGTGGGACCTCCCGATGGTTGCACCCATATGAAAGTATCATATCATATCAATGTACAATATACATATGTGCGGTGACCCTCATGGACCTTACAGCAATTGCACCCATATGAAAAATCACACTAAAGTGTCCTAGCAGCTGCTACATCCTTTATTGATTGATCAACCTATCTAGTAGGTTGTCTAACATATATAGGCTATTAACATCTTTATTTTAGTTTCATGTAGATTACGTATATTATACACATTTCCCAACATTGGATTCCATTTACACATTCATACAATTTAGGCATGCTTATTAAACAATGACTTACCATTTTATGGTACGTTACGTAACCACTTTTTTGTAATGTCTTATCCTTTATGTAACCACATTTTTGTAATGTCTTATCGTTACTTGTATTATTCTTTCTCATCTTATTCAAGTGATCATTTTGACATCATTAACCTTATACCATAAATGTCAATAATCATAACCTCATTTTACCAACATGCATTGCAAGTCACATTATGTTCACACCCATATTATGCATCACACATCTCCTCACACCCCATACACACACATTACATACTCAATATCTCCATTATCACACGTATTCATTATTTGCACATCCAATTCATAATGCCCCATTTCAACTAAGTTTAATACAAAACAAGTATGCTTATTTTAGCTACAATTACCTAAATTACCATTTTACCCCTCATGAACATACCATTCATCCAACCTACCATTTTTATCATTTAATTTAATTTTAACCCATTTCTCATTTATTCCATTAATTTAACATCTCATAAACCCTAATACACTATATTTGCCATTTTAGGCTTATCCTAACCCTTAAACAAACAAAGTGACATAAGAACCATATTCTTGAAAATGCATAACACACACATGTATACACATATTTTATCGAATACACTTACAGAGCGATTATTTGGCATCCCAAAATATGCCTCACAACTTCTTTTTTTCCTTTGTCTTGGTTTTCCTCCACTTTCTCTAAATTCCATAATAAAAATTATATTAGAAAAATTCATCGAAAAATCTACACTACACTAAACTCAAAAATAACACTAAAATCATTAATTGAGCATCCTTAATTACCTAGAAAAATGTTAGGGTTTTAATTTAGGGTTTACCTTGATTTAGGGCCTAGAAACCCGAAACATGTAAACCTCTCTTTTCCCCTAAAATTCCTTCTTCTTGCAAAATTGACACTGAATTAAAGCTCTAGATGTGGAATATAAATTGAAGCTTTTTGGTGGAGAAATAGTGAAACAAAGAGAGAGGAGAGAGAAAATAGGGGATGGAATTAGCTTGGGGTAGATGTGAAAGATGATGGAGTTTTTTATCATATGCTACACACACACATACTTACACCTTTTATATTAAGACCATGGATGACCACAATCAAGCCATATGGTGATCCGACGACTACGGTTAATCTTATTTAAGTTTTAAGGTTTGAAAATGTGATTTTAATTTTTAAAGCCTCCAAAAATTCCCCTCTAGGCACCAAAAGTTCCAGAATTCCCTAATTTAGAGACTTCTAAAATCTCAGGCCTAATAACCAATGTAAACTTAATTAATCAATCAATTGCATTATAAAAAATTCAAATAAAAGAC
>CANXYI010357284.1:0-11623 GCA_948208565.1 Hura crepitans | reverse complement strand
ATTAGCAGCTAAGAGAGAAGGAAGAGGAAGAAATAGTGGAGGTGAGGTGTCATTTGGCCAAGTAATGGGATGTCCACATGGTACACCCTTTTATACTAGGGTTGGGGTGCTCAGGTGGTGACATATGTCACCCGAGCTTCCCCAAAATGCTTAGTTTCAATTGAATTTTGGGAAATTTTTAAAATTCACTTAGACCTCTAAAAATTATCAGGTTAGTTTTTAAAATCCTCGATTAGGCTGATTTAAGGGCTCATAATACCTTGATCAAAATTGTTTTAGTAAGACAATTAACTAATTCCTCAATTGTTGGGAAAGTCTCAAAATTTTGGAAAAATAGAAAATGACCTCAAAAAATTAAAATTCCTTCAATAATGGTCTCAGAGGAATTTTTTACCTTTAGAGTATGGTATTTTTAAGTTCATCTAGGCACATCCTAGGTCATTCTTGCCTCTAGTTTATCTCAGCCTACAACCCACTAGATTTTGGCGAAAAATAATTTATTAGTTCTACTAAATTTTAAATTAAGTCATTTTTAACATTTTATGGCTAGTGAAATTTTCATGACCAGTACACCCCTCCATGGGCTTTGTGAAGGTGACTCAGTGCTTTAGGAACCCTATTCAAGCCTTGAAAGAACTGTTCATAGAGCTTCAACTTATGAGCATTACAATTCTTCCCCTTTTAAGAAATTTCATCCTCAAAAGTACTTAATGTAAACAAATATGGGTAGTGAGTCTTCATCTACTCCTCGGCTTCCCATGTAGCCTCTTCCATATTGTGATGTTTCCATAACACTTTAACCAATGGTATATCTTATTTCTTAATTGCTTGACTTTCTTAGCCAGGATTTATATCGGTTCTTTTGCATACTTTAGATCTAGCTAGACTTCAATCTCCTTTGTTGAGATCACATGTGAAAGATCTGATCTATGTGGTCTAAGTATGGTTACATGAAATATATCATGGATTTGTTGTAACTCAGGTGGCAAAGCTAACGTGTACACCAATGGTCCTACCCTTTCTAAGATTTCATATGGACCAATGAATCTAGGACTCAGTTTCCCTTTTTTACAAAACCTGAGTAGCTTTTTCCCTGGCAACACTTTCAAAAACACCTTTGCATCCACTTCAAATTCAATGTCTCTCCTTTTTAAGACAACATAAGACATCTGCCTATTAGTGGCTGTAATGACTTGAAAACCCAACTCTAGTGAATAGTACTTCCTAAAACTTGATTCGCACTAAGTGTACTGATAGAAAGTATTAATTACATGAGAATTATAGGTAAAGTTTAAAGCTAATCTAAAGTCATTCAAATGGTTAAAAATGCTAATTAATATTTTATGATAGTGTCTTACGAATAATGCTGCAGGCAAAGCTGAACCGTAATATAAATAAAAAGTTACTCAAAATAATCCAAAAATGTCACAACCTGACACTCAAATATTCCAAATAATCTAATGGCTTTGGAATCAGAATTTTTTGAGTTCGAGAACTATTTTTACCTAATTTTTGGGACATAAAATATGTTAATTTTTTTTGTTATTGTTAGAATTTGGGCTCAAGATTTTGAGAGATTTTAGGGCTTAGATTTATGGAATTTTAGGGATAGGAAAGGAGGAAAACCAATATTCCTATCGGTTATAATAATTTTTTAAAGCAAATGATAAAAATTATTTTTAAAAAGTATAAAAAGGGGAAATATTAATTTCCTCTCCATTCACACTAAAAATCACCATAGTCCACTCTTTCCTTCTTTAATTTCTGCCCCATCCCTCTCTCTCTTTCTCTTGTTGATTCCTTCCTCCACAGAGGGACCCACTTCATGAGATTATACTCGAAAGATGAGCATTTCGAGACAAGTCTATGGACACTAAATTTGTTAGGAATGGCAAAGTATTTCAGGAGAAAAATCGAGAAAAAAATTAAAGTGAGTAGTAACTTTCTCTCTCTCAAGTTTTCTTTTTCTATAAATTTTAATTTTCACAGGTTCTTTAGGTGTTGTATAGCACATATCTAGGCTCAAAATATTTTTTTTAACTTTTAGATTATTTTATATTAATTTTTATTTTCATGCCCTTTTGTATTCATAAGCAAAACAACAACCTAAGCCTCACAAGGCAAGGAGAAGGCCTAAGCCAACTTCGAGGGCCTGGTATGACATTGTTTGGTATGTGTAATCACTTTAATTTGCCAAAATTTGGATTTATTCTATTAATTACATTATGCCATATTAGCAATAAATGTGATTTAATACGTAAAAATGAAATAAATGCTATGATTAGAAATTATGATGAGTTGTGTTCTATAAATGTGCTATGTGAATTGTTCAAGATGTTGTAGCACTTATATGCTCAATTATGTTGAGTTGTCACTCATAATGCATTATGTGGTTTGGTATTGCATATGTCGTGAATATTGTCTCATCGTGCTCAAAAGTGTGGTTTTGCATTTTATGTGATTATGATGTGTGTATTATGTAGTGAATACATATAAAATGTGATAAAATGCCATGGAATGATTTAAAGCCTAAATGTGCGGCATTATGCCTACTTGAACCATTTAGCTCGCTATTGTGCATGTGGATGTTCTTATAGATTTGAAGGTGTTGTGTGTTCATGAATGTGCTGTGCTAATATGATAAAAAAAGGATTTTTGACATATAATGGATATATATGTGTTATAAATACATGATAAGGCAATGTATAACCATTAGCATGTGAATACCTAAAAATTCCATGAAATGATCATTTGAATCGATATTTGTGTCTTTATCTGACCTTTTGAGATGTTGTGTGTTTCGATGCCATTACACCATAGAAATGGATCCTACGGATGTAATGGACATTGATAGGCCTAAGTTGGCCAAGTGTATATGTTTACCCCATGCAAAGGTGCAATAAGGCCAATGGAGATTTTAATGTAACATAATAATATAAAAAGTGAAATTTGTTAATTTGACACATAATGACATGTTTAATGATGCCTATATAGTTACACAACCTAGTTTAGATAGGTTGATCAATCAACTAGGATTGTAGTAGCTGCTAGCATACTTTAGGTATGAGACTTGTGGGTTATTGATTTACATGCCAATAGGCATGAGAGCCTTCGGGCCTAAGTTTGATTACACATATGAGGATGTGAGTGCCTTCGAGCCTAAGATTACATGCCAATGGGCATAAGAGCCTTCGAGCCTAAGATTTACATACCTAAGTGTATGAGAGCCTTTAGGCCTAAGTATTATGCACCTACAGATGTGAGAGCCTTTGGACCTAAGTTTATGTATTTGTGGATATGAGAGCCTTTGAGCCTAAGTAATTCTATTATCTAATCTTGGTTAGTTGTCCTATTAATATGGGCATAAGTTAAACATTTAAAATAGCCTAAAAATGCATAAATTGGTTTTGTATCTTAATTGGCACTAATAGGTGACATACGGACATAATGTGGTCGAATGACACAAAAATCAATCTTAAGATGCTTAAATGAGTTTATTATAATTATTGTGGAGATAAATGGTGATTATATGTTAATATGACACAAAACGTGAATATGGACCATTATGATGTGTAATTATGAGTCCATATATGTATAAGGGTATTATGATTGAAAAACATATATGTCATTATTCCTTGCAATGTATGATTTTAGCATGTTACCTTACATGATATTATGATGGTGTTATGACATAAGTTATGCCTTATAACCTATAAATGATTATTACATAATATTTGAGATTTCTAGCATATTAGATGTTTAAAGGCATGAGTATTTTATGAAATGTGCATGTTTGCATTTAAGACACCAAATATGCATGGTGGTGATTTTAAAATTAAATATGGCTTATGTGAACATATGGCATGCTAAAATTAATGTTTTTACAAGTTAAAGTGATTACACCACTAAGTGAAAGCTTAGTGCATTGCTTGTTTATGCTGCATAGGTAATATAGCAATAGATTAGAGCCAAAACTTCTACATTCAGGAGACATGAAGATAACCCCTGTGTGGATATTTTATACTTTTTGTAATAGTAATGATGATGTAAATGTAAAGTTTAAATAGTTAGTGTGCTCTTGTGGTCCCAAAGGGATTAGGTCTAATCTGCGATTTGCAATGAGTTTTTATATTAAATATTTTAACTATAGATTTTACTTTCTGTTTCTCGCATGTTGTGTGTTGATTAACAATATTGCATGTGAGATTGTTGATTGTGGAGAGCCTGAGACCCATTGTGTTTATGTTGTGACTTAAAGGGTTAAGAGGGCCCATTTGAGTTGGAGATGAATGTATTAATTATATAGAAGTATTTTTAAATAGGTAAAAAATTTAGAAAAGTATCCCGGTATAGCTATTATGCTGTCAGTTTGTGAGATGATAACCTCAATATTTATCTCGATTTATGTGCCAAAAGGTTTTTGATGTTTTATTTCATTTTCAAGTCAAAAAATATTTTCTTATATTAAATTTTTAAATTTTAAATGATTTTGGATAATGGAACTAGATATCGTTTTACGTGCGCACATCCCCCGTTCTAATCTGATGTATGGATCGGGTAGATGGCGCCACAGATCTATTTGATTTGCTTTGGTTTTTAGAAGGTAAAAATCAAATAAACTGAGTTGACCAAATTTTTTAAATTGACGTTATTTTGGGTGTTTGAAATAACCTTATTTTGGTGTAAAATAACGTTATTTAAAATATATGTAGAGTTTAGTTTATTTTGTTGAATCTTCAAAAAATTCAGTCAATTCGATTTGATTCAATTATCTCCATCAAATTCAATTGATTCAATTATTTTTTTTTAAAAAAAGTTTGATTAGTTTAGTTTTTAGGCCACATTAATCAAATACATATCTCTAAAACATGTATTCCTTTAAAAAAATAGAAAATAATTTATACATTTGAATAAGTGAAAAACATGTTATATATAAGAAAATGTATTGTGATATAATGGATGGCTACTCATAAATAACTCTATCTGTTATAGATGAACAAACTCCATCTGTTGTAGGTAGATTCTATCTATTTAGTATTCGTACCCTATTCAAAGTATATCTGATAAACTTTTTTTTACCTATATATACACATTTTATATCATTCAGAAAGACCCAACAAATAGTAAGAAAAATTTTATTTCTCACTTTACTATATATATTTCTTGTTTTATTTAATTATTTACAACACATTATCAATACGATTAACTCTCTACGAAAATTATTGAAACCTGATGGTTTACTACAATCTGACTTGGTGAAAATATTTTACTTTAGAAGAATTAAACGGTAAACAAATCTAAAATTTATAATTTATTTTGGTGAATTTTTTTCTCTTTTCAAATATAAAAATATTATCAAAATTTAGCTTTACTTTAATAAAAGAAAAACTATTAAAATTTATTTATTTTCCATTATCTATTTTATATATTAACCAAAAAGTGGTTATAAAAATTTATTAATCTCTAATTTTAAAAAAAAAAACTAAGTTTTTAAGTAACTCATTGTAATATATTTTTATTGTGATATTTTATTTATTAATATTAATTTAGATATTGTGATAATGATGCATGGTTACTGAAATAGATAATATTATTTAAAAAATTAAAATAGTTTTTAAAAATAATTTTGAACAAATAAGCAATGGATTATCTACCACAAATATTTTTAAAAATATTTTTATTTTCAATGGGTAGCAATTTTCAAGAAAGAGAATAAAATTCAAATTATTTGGAATGAAACTCCGTTGCAAGTCTTTAGAAAAAAAAATTAACTTGGCAAATTTCATTTATTTCGGATATATTTATCTATCACAATAGTTAAGTTTTTTTGTAGCATGCAAAGTAGATATAATATAACTTAATTTAATTAAGTTATAACAATATTTTTTAGCATTTTTAATGACTTTAAGCAAATATTACATGTCAATTTTTGCTATGTTGCATATTGATATTTGTATCTGCACATATTTTTAAATTTATAATATATTTATTTTATATAAAATAATTTATTATTAATATTTATAATGCGTATCATTTTTCAATATTATGTAAAATTATTTTGAAAATTTCATAAGAACTTACAATGATATTATCAGAATGTAACTTATTATGAATATGTAAAAAAAAAAAAAGTTACTTTCAAATATATATACGGTAATGAATATCAGTTTGGAGAAATGTACTTCTATATAATAATTTATATCATATAAATAATATAATTTTACATATTTTAAATTTTTATGATATAAATAGTAGCAAACATGAAGTTTGCTTTAGATACTAATACTAGTAATAAATCTAAAGTTATTGAGTATTACTGATATTAATAAATCTAAAATTTATTAATTGATTAAATATTAGTGACTTGAAGTTTATTAATGGCAACAGTGTTAATAAATCTGAAGTTTACTGAATGGAAACAGTATTAGTAAATCTGAATACCTAAAGTTTACTTATTGATTCAAATTTTGTACGTAAATCCGAAGTTTACTTATTGACACAATTTTTGTATATAAACTTGAAGTTTACTAATTAAAATACAATTGATTATATTATATTAACCAATTTGACTATCTCGAATCAATTATAATACAATAATTATCGAGAATTCATATGTATAAAGACCCATAAGATTTTTTAGTTTAAGAAATTATCGTAGTGCTATTTGTTCTTAAGAAATATTAAAATGTTACTAGCTAATAAAATGGAATTACATTCTTTTTGGAATGCATAAAATTAATAATGTGGGCCCACCATCTATCATGTGAATCATTCAAATTTTATATGATTTAATATATGCATCTATAAAACGATCACATGTGTATTTGTCATAAACTGGCAACATGTAGCTTGTGAGATTTTTAATTAAGTGCACAAATTCCAAACTATGTTCAAGATTTTTTTTTTATAATGCTAGTGATATTATATTACAAGCATCAACTAGTTGTTTTATATTAGTTGATGTAAAAAAAAAATTACTGTACGAGTTTATATTCAAAACTCTAACAAATTCCAAACCATATTCAAGATAGTTTTTTTTTTTTATAATGCTAGTGATATTATGTTACAAGCATCAACTAGTTGTTTTATATTAATTGATGTAAAAAAAAGCCTATTATACGTGTTTATATTCAAAACTCTAGCAAAATTATTGAATGCCTTCAATTAATTGCTAGAGAGTTTTTATAAGAATAAACTCTCATTTTCATATGGGACCATGTATTATGCCATTAAAATAATAAATTCTCCTTTATTATGATTGTTGTTTGTTTAGATATTATAATTTTGATTGAAAGTTTTACAAATATCAAGAGAAAAGATAATTAGCTAAAAATATAACAATAAATATATTATCATGAACTAAAAGTTCAAAAGATTATCATATTATGAACAAGAAATTTCATATTGTGAATCATAAATTTAAAGAATAATTGATTATGATACAAAATATATTTATTGATTAATAGAGATTTACTAAATCTCATATATAACAACCGTAAAATGCTCCAATTTAGAGAAATGTCCTAGTAAGACAATATATTATGCAAATTATTCGGTTTCAAATAAATAAATCCTTGAAAAAGTTAAAGAACAACAGTTAAAGATGGTCATATCATGAAGGCATGTACTCTTAAAGAAACCTATGATATAACTAAATCTTAAGACCCTAAAAGAGGTTTAGATACCTGAAATTAATGAAGAAATCTCAATATGTTATGTCATTAAAAGGAATCAAAAAATATAGTTGTCAACGATAGTTTTGCATATGTTAATGATTATATTTTTAGCAAAGTAAGGATCTTTAAACTAAATTTGTTGAAAAATATAGACTGAAATGAAAAGATGCGATTTGCAGTTTATGCTAAAATATCAATATTTTGGACCTATAGTCCAAATACTCAGGTATGGATACCTATTGAGGTATATTTTGATATATAGTCTATTTAAATGTCTCATCACTTGATAATAAATTTATGTAAAAATCTCTTAAAGATTTACAATGCCTGAAGCATGTCAAGTAAAATATTTGTTCTATATGATTTAAACTTAGTTTATGTGATATAGACCATAATTTTTAATAATTCAAATATTATAAAAATTTTTGAAGAGTTAAAAGTTATTCATTATTTAATACTTTGATGAATTATATATTTTTTAAATTAAAGTTTATCTCACCTTGGAGACTGAGCACTTATCAATTGATCAAAATTTTTAATGAGTGAATAAAAATTTTTACATATCAACTAAGTACTCAAATAGTAATATTGGTCCTGAAATATCATATTTGCTATTAATGCAATTTGATCCATACATAAGGTAATCATGAAGTTATTTTATTGCATTTAGTCTATTCCTTGAAGTGAATGACAATACATGATTACATCTATATCAATAATATTTTTAGGAACAAAATTTTTATTTCATAAAGTTAATAATAATTTCATTATCAGAAGTAGAAGATGATAATAGTCTCATCACTAGAAGTGAAAGAAAACAAGATTAGTGAAACCATCTAAGAATTATATAATTACACACATGCAATATGTATAACCATATTGATTAAGTTTTATAAAATCTCCATTTAAAGAAACAAAATAACATAGAAATGAAATCGTATATGCATGTGAAGGTACAACCACATTATATAATTTGACAAGACAAGCCTTAGTTGTATATTCTTTGATCAATGCATTAAATTATAATGCATACTTTACGAACATATTTATAAGATATGCATTTAATAGATCTAAAAATCATATGATTACAAATTTAGAAAACATATGGTTTACATATCCAAATGATATGTGATTTATTTTTTAAAAGAAAAAAAAGAGATTTTGACGGTATTTGTTAAGATTCTACGCATATGATCTCAAATATGTAAATTAGTGTTATCATTATAGAGGAAAATGCATATTATACTCTTTTTTCCTTAACTATGGTTTTGTTCAATTGGATTTTTGTAATGATCTAAAAATTTTGACTTTTTGTGAATAGTACTTTCTCAGGATGAATAGTATTATCGAGATATGGGATGCATTAAAGCTACCAGATGGAAGTATTAATTATAAAATAATTTTAGACAAAGTTTGAAACTAATCAGAAGTCGTTTGGTTAGTTAAAAATGCTAAGAAAGTTTTTACTGGAGTGTCTTGTGAATAATAACTAAAGCAAAACTGAACTGTAAAATATTTTGAAAGTTGATAAGAAAATTAAGTAATTCGTATAACCTGATACTTAAAATTTTTAATTTGCCTTTTAGCGCTGAATTTGAATTTTTAGAGATCGAAAAGTATTTTTTCGAAAATCAGGTAACCTTAAAAATTATATTTTTGATCAGTTTTTCACATTTTTCGAGTACGAATTTTTGGAGGGTTTTGGGGTTTGAATTATGGATATTATTGGATCACTCAAATTTCAGAAATGAGAAGAAAAAAATGTCACATGGGATACATAGGTCAACAAAAGGGTCAAATGAGGAATAATACCTCCCCCTCCCCTTTTGCTGTCAACGTGAAGAAGAGAAGAGGAGGAGCCATTTTTACTCCTCCAATCTCCATTTTATCTCGTTTTCCTCTATTCGAGCCTTGAGTCTGAACCTCCAAGACCCCAAAAAGCCGTTTTTTACCTCGATTTGCACAAAAAATAAAGGTTATGCTCGATTTTCCTCTTAGTAAATAGTAACTCAAAATTTTTTAGGTAGGATTTTTTTATTTTTGATATTTTTCCCATAATCCCCATGTGCCCTTGAGTTGATATATGTGGTCATTTTTTATTTTTGAAGCTCGTTGATTTATTATGGATTTTTACGTATTGAACATGTTATGGGCAGTTAAGAACGTGAGACAAGGGCAAGAACAAAGAGTGAGTGGACCTTAGGAGTGCATTTTGACTCTCTTGGTATGTGTAATTGAGATAAATTGCTTTATTTTGCTTATGCTTTGAATTTTCCATATTATGCCATAAATGTGATAAATGTAATTAATGTGCATTAATGCTTGAGATGAATGAATGTATGTAATTCATGATGATGATGTATCATGATAGAAATAATGAAGATTTGATTGTGAGCATGCGTGTATGTGTATGTAATTGTATAAATGGAGTGATTAATGATGATATATGCATATGTATGATATTAAATTATTATGTAGATATGTTTTAATGATGAATTATGTACATGTGTGTGTTATGTGCTTGGGAGAATTTCACGGCCTAAATGGCCATGTGAAGGTATGTGAGTGAATATTAGCTCATATATGATTGAATATGTATGCATGCATTTTACATGTATAATGTGTATAAGATTTGATCAAAATTAATGATGGACAATGTGGATATGAGGTATGATAATTGAATTAGACGGTGTGAATGGCAAGAAGGATATGTAAGTCTGAGTTGGTTGTGTAAGCATGGTCAAATGGCTATTAGTATGTGAAGGTGCTTTTGAGATGCATTAGGTGAATGAAATGACACAAATATGTGATATGAGTAATAATGTGTCCATTAATTACTTAAATGCATGTGATAATGCATTTATGATATGAAATGAGTTTATGTGCTTTATTGCTCTTTTAGTGTGCTTCAAGCACGTTTATGGAATAAATGACATGTGAGTGATAATAATATCATTAAGAGTATGATCATGGTATGTACAACATGTATATGTTAAGATAAGAACTGTTGATGTATGTGGATGATGTCTCTACTGATATTAGGAGGTTGGTGCATGAGCTTATAAGCCATGTATCTATTATGATGATTATGAGGTAATTATGGTGTGTAATGAGTTTAATATGAAAAAAAATCATGATATCAAACATGTATAAACATATGCATGTAATGACTTTGCAATTGGTATTATAATGAGTGGTTGCATTGTATAACATCATATTAAGCACATAATTAATACTTTCCCGATTTAGTCATTTGTTTACTAAGTCATTCGTTGCCTAAACCAATGTAATTAAAAACAATATCAACCGATAATAATAAAGTAGAGCTAAAAATAATTTGGTTAGTAGCCCGTGAAAGTAACAGCCTAGTCGGATAGGTTAATCGATCAGCTAAGAGTCATAGCAGCTGTTAGGGCACTTTGGTGCCACCGTTACCTTCAAGTTGTGATGCGTGAACCTTCAGGTTAATGTAATTTTTTTGAGCTACAGGTCTAATATGTGAATCTTCAGATTTTATTTCTGACCTTCAGGTTTAATGCGTATTATTGATTTGACTTTATGTCTTGACCAGCGGGTCTATGATTTTCTGACCTTCGAATTTGATGCGTGTGGGGCCTACGTGGTTTTCGATGACCTAAGTGGTCCATTGATACTCCGTTATCCATAGTGTCATTGTTCTTGAGTATGGGCCTAATAATTGGATTTATTAAATAATAATCCTATTTACATAATTCATGACATGTTTTAAAGAGGTATGATTATTATTATTATTATTATTATTATTATTATTATTATTATTATTATTATTATTATTATTATTATTATGTGAAATGCACAATTTATATGCCATATTAGAGTATGCATGCTTGCATCTATTTTGAGTAATACAGCAAGGCAAGTATCCTCTACAGCATTGGTGCCACTAGTGTTTCTACAAGAGATGTTAT
>CANXYI010357265.1:0-14298 GCA_948208565.1 Hura crepitans | reverse complement strand
TTTTTTTTTCTTATCAAACACTAGATGAGTGCTAACATTTTTAGTACTTCTCTCTTTTGATTTATTATTGTTTTTATTATTTTATTCTTTTATTGATCGATATTTACTAACCTACTTTGTTTTTTATTTTATAGTTTCTTTATTATTGTCTGTTAGAATGTATTTTAGACAATTTCAATGTAATTTTAATTCTTTATGGTTAGAATATATTTTAGGTCATTTCCTAGTATTTTTATTTTCCTTTTTGGTCATATTGTATTTTTGGTAATTTCCATGTAATTTTTATTTCCTTATTGGTTAGAATATATTTTTGATAATTGCTATGTAATTTAATTTTCAGTCCATTTATTTCTTTGTATATTCTGTGAATGTTGTAATAGGTAGAAAAATGATTTTTATACGTTATAAAAAATAATCGAATCATTTTATACCTAACTAATTAGTGTTTTATAATAAAATGGGTTTTAATTTTTCCTTAATAAAAGTCACAATAATAAAATATGTTTTCATAAATTGACATGCAAGAACTAAAGTTCTCAAAGAAAATCAATCACCCGATTTCATGTATGTTTTCCTTTAGTTTCATTTATTCCTTTTGTAACTATGTGCATTTTATGTGATTGTATGATTTATTTTAACCTTAAAACCTACTTGAGAAAAAAGATAAAATTATAAATTTAATAAAAAATTTTGTATTAATAAATAAGAGTAAGGTTCTAAACCACTCTAGTTTTGGCCTTACAAGGTATTTCCCAATCCCAATTGGGTGGTAACTCCTACCTTGTGGTACCTAACTCGCTCTTTCTAGGCTAATCAAATGGGAACAACTTAAGATTCCTCTAATTTCCTTCTTGTCTTTTAGGACTTGAGAGATGAGATTTAGGTTAAGTCTTTAGTTGTTCGGTTTGACTGGCCTTGGAAAGAAAAGGATATGAATAATACCAAAGTAAGCAATCCTAATAAGACTAAAATGGAAGAAAATCCTCAAACTAAATACTAGGACTTACAAGCCTTCTATTATTACAATTTTAGCTAGAGTTCTTCTTAGTGTTGGGTTGTTGGGCAAACCCAAGCCTATGCTACATCGAATATGTTATGGCTATACTAATGGGTCTATCTTAGATAGTCCATTAACTTGTTAGGCAAACCTAAGGTTAATAGCTCTAAAGGTAGATTTGGGAAATGTGTATGAGATACACATGCACCAAGAGTTAGTGATCTAATGATCAGTAGTTGCATATGATGTAATTGGCATGAGATACCTACAATTTCTATTACGGGTTAGGCTTATTGGGTAAAGAAAAGGTTGGACCTTAATAGAGATGGGTACTTTCTCACTAAGAAAACCATTAGATTTTCTCAGTTTAACTTGAGGGTTATTGGTTTGTAATAAAATAGTCAGAACACATATGGATTTCATAAAAGGCCTTATAAAATGCATTAATGTACACAATCATGCTCTAACATGTTCTTAATTTTCACATGTAAGTTGTCTATTTCCGCATCATAAGTACATCTAATATGAACATGCACACCATCTTAGATGCTAATAAGTTGGTTCGGCCCAACTTTATTAATTAGGATAAAAACTTGAGAATATTTCTCAAGAGTGAAAAGCTAGGCTATCTTTTAGATAGGCTATTACCATCTATCCTAGAGGATGTTACTAATGTTGATACTTAATCAACATATCTAAAACACTTTAAAGACTTAGACCTAGCAATTTGTATTATGCTAGCATCCAAGTCCCTTAAGTTACAGAAGCAATATGAGTATATGGATGCTCATACCATTCTATTCCACCTATATAAATTGTTTAATAGGTAAAGTATGACTAAGCGATATGATATCTAAGGACATGTTCTCCTATAGAATGGTAGAAGGGACTTTAGCCATTCAACATGGTTTGAAGATAAATGGGTATGTTAAGCAGCTTGTTGCTCTAAGCTTTGTGATGGATCATGATCTGATCATAGATTTGATCCTTTAGTCATTCCTAGATAGTTATTCATAATTTGTGCTTAATTATTAAATGAATAAGATTCAGACAATGATTCTAAAGCTTTTAAACATGCTCAAGACTACTGAAGACACTATCAAAAAGAACTCCAAAGCAATTATGGTTGTGGGTTTTTCTACTTCCCAACAAAAGGGGAAAAAGAAGAAGAAAACTAAGGCCCAAGGTTGGGTGAAGAAGGGCAAGGGCAAATAGCCTACTGCTGTGGCAACATGCATCTATTGCGATAAGATCAAACATTAAAAGTGGAACTCAAGGCTTACCTATGTAGATGCCTTTACTTCAAGTATTAATGTTATTGAGATTAATACTAGCATTACTATTGATAATCACACATGTTTGACATTGATTGTGGTTCTCACTTTGTTTTTGATATGTAGGGACTAAAGAGCAGTAGAAGGTTGAATAAAGGTGATGTGGACCCATAGGTGGCAAATGGAGCGAAAGTTACTACATTAACTATAGGAACATATCATTTGTATTTGCCTTTTGGACTTATATTAGAAATTAATAATTGTTATTTTGTTCCCTCTTTAAACAAGAATATTATTTCTTTATCTCATTTTGCTGAACAAGATTTTGATATTTCCATTAGTAAGAGTAAGGGTTTCTCCATTTACAAGGACAATGTTTTATATTGTTTTGGATTAAATGTTAATGGAATTTATATTCTTGATAATCAAAAGGAACTCTATAATATTAATACCAAGAGACAAAAGGTGGATAACCTAAAACTATATTTCGTATGGCACTATTATTTAAGCCATCTAAATAAGAAATGCATGTCTAAGTTGCACAAGTCTAGTGACTTAGGTTAATTTAATTATAAATTAATTAAAACATGTGAATCCTATTTATTAGAAAAATGACACACCTTTTAGTGGAAAGGTGAACATGCTAGTGGACTTTTAAACCTTATACATACAAATGTATACAGACAAATGACTGCACATGCAAGAGGTGTGTTTCTCTACTTCATAACCTTTATCAATGTCTACTCACAATATAGGTATGTGTACTTAATGAAGTATAGATCTAAAGTCTTTGAAAAGTTCAAAGAATTCAAAAATGAAGTTGAGAAATAACTTGATAGAAATATTAAAGCAGTTTAATCATATCAAGGTGGAAAATACTTAACTCATGGCTTTCAAAGTTATTTGAGAGATAATAGTATATTATCTCAATGGAATCCTCCATATACAACCTAGCATAGTGGTGTATCTAAAAGGAGAAATTGAACCCTATTGGATATGGTTCGATCGATGATGACTTTTCTAGATTGCCTAAAACATTTTAGGGATATGCACTAGAAATTATTGTTTATCTTTTAAATAGAGTTCCATTAAAATCAGTTGATGTTATCCCATATGAGATATGGTGTAAAAAGAAACTTATTCTTTCACATTTAAAACTATGGGGTTGCCTCACCAATGTGAAGAGAATTGTCTTAGATAAGCTTGATGCCAAATCTGATAAGTGCTTATTTTTAAGATATCCAAAGAAGTCTATTGGATATTATTTCTACAATGCATTGGAACAAAGGGCATTTCAAAACACGCTATCATCTTAGAGAAAGAGTTTCTCTCAAAAGAAAGCAATGGAAGTAGAATCAAACTTCATAAAGTTCAAGATCCACAAATAGAAGCAAATCAACTAATTGATCTCAAGCTTATTACATATGATGAAGATGTAATTATAGCACCTGACAATCCCAGGTTTATGAATAGCACTTTCCCAGGATGTGAATAGTGTTTTTTGAGATTCGAGTTACACTAATGTGATTAAATGCAAGTAAGTGATAATATAATTTTGGGTGATAATATAATTTTAGGCAATATTTGAAGCAAAAATAAAGTCACTGAGATGGTTAAATATGTAAGTAAAATTTTACGCTAGTGTCTTATAAATAGTAACCTAATGTAAGCTAAATAATAAAATATTTTATTTTTTGCTAAAAATGTGACACCCCCTATTGGATTCCTCAAGCAATCCAATAAGTAGCTCACTTCCCATTAGGTCACCCATCATAAAATTGTCCTTCTGTGTCATTCATTTAACTTTTACCAATTACTTAATATTTAGCTCTATTTGACTCCAAATTTATTTCTATTTCTTTACATGCTTTACTTAAGGTCATACCATAATGTTCATGCTAATATTGGACAATTACAGGTAAATTGGATTTTTCCAAAAATCTGATAGCATAATGGTTATCCGGGTCCCTAACCAAAATTTTAAACTTGTGGAAAACACTTTAGTAATCTCAATTCACATCTCTTGGACCCTTCTAGTCCCCTATGTATCAACCTAGCATCAGCCTATTCATTAGACACATAGGCCCTAAGCCATAATCAAATAATCATAAATGAGAGCCTCAAGCTCACATACCATATCATCAAGTAAAGGAAACCACACATTCAAAGCAATCTCATAATATACTTATTAAAAAACACTATCTAAAAAATATATATATATATATATATATATATATATATATATATATATATATATATATATGCAAGCCTCCACTACATAGGATACCCATTCCCACCTAAGTATATAAAGTGCAAAAGCTATACATAATACACATAACAACCTTCTATGAACTATGCTTTGAACTCTAGCTACACACTTTATGAGGCTATACCTTGTTTATCTTTACTTGCGCACCGAAACGAGTACGCTGTACTCAGTGGTGAACTCAAGCATTTAAATCATGTCATATGGTTCATTCATACATCTGTAACAATATTATTAATTTATTCAGATTATTAGATTCAATTAAAACATTTATGTCTAAATTACCAAAATGCCCTTATACCCATAGATGCCAATTAGTTACCTATTTACTCATTTAAATACAAGTAAGTTATTGATTCAAAACATTTCCAGTAATAATATTAAAAGAATATAGCTATCAAGTCAATAAAATCCATATATATAAAAATTACCAAAATACCCTGAGTATATATATTGAAGTATTAGTAAGATAATCATGTCAAATTATGTATTTTACTAGTTTCCAACATCATCATTAATTCATATATTATTTAGTCAATTTAATTTAACTAGCTCGACTAGGTAGACAATGCTTCAATACACTAGACCTAGAGGGAACTAAAAATAGTGTAGTGATCCACATTATGGACCTCGACCACTACACCGGCCTGATCAAGTTATAGCACCAAGGTGCAAATAACATGATATAGTCTATCTAATTAACTAGGATAGTGGCTATCCGAGACATTAGCCATTGTATCAGCCCTATTTGAAGATTAGTGATGTCACAATCTGGTATGTCTAACAGACTAGTGAAGTGGCCCTTTGAGACCTACGCCACTGCACTAGCAAAAATGAACTAAATGGCACTAGGTGTGCAAAAGTAGACAATTGTCTATCCAACAAACTAGTACAGTGGCCTCAGTGTGGACCTAGGCCACTATATCGGCCATGCTTGAAAATCGAACAGTGTAACAGCTGCTAAAATCCCTAACTTGATTGGTCAACCTATTTAGTGGGTGTCTAACTAATAGGCCATTAATCTTAATTTATGTTTATTTCTTTGCTGATTACCTTTTTATAATATTCTTAAGTGAAAAATAGATAGATATTATTTTTATCTCATAGTCTAATTTTAGCCCGGTCTAGTATTGCCATAATTAGATAACACCAAGTGAATTACCAATAACATTTTTAAGCCCTGTAGTTACTAGTATTCAAGGTATTTTATTCCTAGTCTTATAGCATATTAAATTCCCACCTAACTACCATTGATTATCTAGGTACATTTTTTTTATTCAGGTAATAGTCCATTTTAGAAAGTTATAGGTAATTTCTACATTTTTCGATAGCTAATTTTAGGTCCATTTCTTAACATTTTTTAGTGCAATTTTCACCATTAATCTCATATTATTCATAGGCCTAAAGCTATCCATTTACTAAGCTATTTACAAGGCTAAATCATAGGCATTTATGCCATTACACTTAATCACATACTCATAGCCCTTTTAGGCATATTACAAGCCATTTCTAAATCCAATTTAGTGACATGCTAATGTTTCATTTTAGGTAAATTGTTTAAGCCTATTTCTTAAGTTGTTATTAAATCACTAAAAGCTTATCTCTTAGTCTTATTTCATGCCATTTTAAATTAGGCCAAAACATGCTCGTACTATTATGTCTTATCATACATATACATTACACACATGTCATCAATATTTTCGTGCCATTCTTATTGGTTTAGCTCACGGCCATAGCTTGGTAATGTCCTTAAATATTCATTTATTTAATTTTTATCACACACTTGCTTACTAACATAATATGAGTACACTTATATACATACATTCTCATTCCTAAACCATTTAAGCTAACATATCCTTGTTACATGCCTCGACCATAAGCAAAACACACCTACACACATGCCTTCATCAAACATATCTATATCACAATCCACACTTACTCTAAAACCAAACCAAAGACATGCTAATTACCACGTTTCCATACCATACCTTTATTAACCACCTTAGGCTAGCTCTTGGCTATCATGGCAATGCAAACACACACACTTGCACAACTCTTGGCCAAATAGAATTTAAGCATTATTCCTATTTCCTTTCATTAAATCAACACAAGAAGCATTCATTCATCATGTAATCAAGTCATGTAAAACATTCCTTTCACTTAATTACACTTTACAAGCAATGTAGCTAACTTTGCTATATTCAATTCTCAACTTTAACCCATGGAAATTAAGTGGCATAAGGTAAATATTGGAGTTCACATACCTTAACTTAAATGGAGTGAGAATTCCCTACACTTTAAGCTTTCCACCCTTATGAAAGCTTTCTCCTTCCTTTTTTAAGCCTCTTTGTTCCTTAATTTCCCTAAAAAATGATTCAAATATATACCCTTAAACCTTAGGCTTCCCAAACAACCATCAACAACCAAAAATAACTAAAGAGATCAAGAAAATGGCATGAAAACTCACCTAATTTCACTTGCTAGACTACTTCCAACCATTAAACCTTTGGAGATTTTTAATTAATTCTAGGGGTATCCTTTTTCTGTAATTCTTTTTCCCTCATACCCTTAACACATAATAAGAATTTTTAATGGTGATGGCTTTCTAAAATATATAAAGGAAAAAGATAAAAATGGCTCATCTTCCTAGAAATGGTGTCGGTTCCAATAGCCAAGAGAAGAGAAAATTTTTCTTCTTTATGAGTGGACTTTGCCACTTGTCACCCTTGGTTTACATGTGGAATGGCCCTTAGGCCAGTTGGCATGGCCTAAGTGGATCCCACAACCTCCTAAACCATCCCAAAATGGTTTGATTTAGAGAAAAACTTTCAGGATTTTTTTAAAAATCATAAGGACGTCAAAAAATTACACCATTTATTTTAAAATTCCTCATTTAATCCTTTCTACATGCTCATAAATTGTCATAGCCAAATTCCATTGATAGTGTAGTTTTTAGACAACCTTAATTTGGGTGCCAACCTTAAAAATTATGAGAATTTGCAAATGACCTCGAAATTAAAAAAAATTCTTTCACCAATGGACTCAGTGTAATTGAGCTTCGGGGTATAATATTTTTGGGTCCATCCAGGCATATCCTGAGTCATTCCCAACCTGACTAATTTTTATTACATAGATCAATAGCTTACAACCCAAAATTAATTATTGGTTCTGCTAAATTTTAAAATTTTGCCTCTTTCATCAATTTAAGGCCCCTTAAAGTTTCATGACCAATGCCATTACCTCAATCCTTGTGCAAGCGACCTGACAGCCAGGGCACACTTCCCGGACCTAATGGCACTGTTCACAGAGCCTCGACCCACAAGCGTTACCCAAAATGACCATTGAATAGCACAATCTAATGCTCAAATATTCTAAACAATCCAGTGGTAATGGAATCAAAATTTTTAATGGTTAAGAAGACATTTATAAAAGTTGAATAAAAATTAAACTATTTAATTAAATTGGTTTCTCTTTATTTTTAAGTACGATTTTCTCGAGACTTATAAGTTATAAATTAAATGAATTTATGAGACTTTAAAGAGGCTTAATTAAAGCTTTAAAGTAGGTGAAATAATTTTAATGAAACATAAAAAAATTAATGAATTTTGGTAGCCATTAGATGGACATGTGTCATGATAAGAGCCTTTAATCAAATACACAATAATAAGGTTCAAATTCAATTTAAATGGTCATAAAAAAGAGAAACATTTTGACCTTTTTCCACCTCACCATTAATTCCTTTTCCCTCTCCACTTTTTCTTCTTTAAACCATTAAAACACATAAATTCCACCATAATTCCACCTCAATTCAACCCTTTAAGACTTTTAAATAAGGAATTAGGAGACAAAAAGTAAGAATAATGCTCAATTTTAAAGAATTTAGGGGTTACAGTCTCATGTGAATAGTACCCTTATATTAAGTGTTCAATTATGATATTGTATATTTTTCTATAGTGTTTTTCAATGCCAATTAAGTATTTCTTAAGTCATTTTTAAGTTTAGAGATGCATGGATCTTGTTTGAAAATTTTCTAAGTGGAAATGTTTTATGTTTGTAGAGAAACTTGATTTAAGTTAAGGAAAAGGTGTAAAGAGGTTTAATTGAGACCAATAACATAAACTATAAGTGATTCAATGAGATATGCTTGTATGTGCATGATTTAATATTTAAAGTGTGTGTTTACAGGTTTAAATCGTGTGGTTCATATGTATAAGAATATATAAATTAGAATTAATGGTATATTACTATTATTAGATGTTTATTGCATTATTAAAATGTAAATTGAGCTAAAGTTAAATTGATATATATATGCCTTCATCATGGCCAAATGGTATATACATGTATATATCATTCACACATGAACTATTGATGTATCTATTATGTGTAATGTAGAGTGACGACTAAGTATTGCTAATTGTATGTCTAAATGATTATTGGAATAAAAATTAAACTAAAATTGACTAGATGTATATGTATCCTTATAAGGTCGAATGGAATAAATGTATGTGTATATGTATATATTGGCTTATCATAGGTATGTTATGCATATATAAAGTATATGCAAAGTAAATGTTAACATGGGAAAATGTAATGGTAAAAAGAAGATTGGGAATGTATATTTAAGTTAAAAAGTTGGGTTGGCTAAATGAACTTGATTATAGAGAATCACATATATGATATTGCATTTTGAAAAGTATTATGGACAATAAGATAGTAATATATGAGACCATATTAATTATGATAAAGAAAGAAGAATAAGGAGTATGTAATTTGTATATACATATTAAGAGATAAGAATGAATCATATGGTTGTGTAAATGACTTATCTATATGTAATGTTGGTAAGTCATGAATTTAAGTTACATAAAAAGAATGCAAGAGACAATGATGAAAAGAAGGATGGACTATAACAATGTGATCGTGTATGGATCAAGGATCAAATAAAAATGTACGTAAATTATATAATGTATATAGAGCTAAATAAAATATAATGATAAAGCCTATATGAGTTAGGCAACCTAGGTTGGTTAGGTTGACCTATGAACTAAGGAGTTTAGTAGCTGTTAGGACACTTTTGTGTCTCTCTATGCTAGTGTAGCAACTATTAGGGCCAATAGGGCCACTGTACATGCATATATTTATTGATATACATTTCATTTTGGTGCTACAATTATGAGGTCTAGTAGGGCCATTACACATATACTCATATGGGTGTAGCCACTATGAGGTCTATATGGCACTACACATACTTATGCAGATGTAGCTACTATGATGTCCATAAGGCCACTACTTATATACTTATGCCAGCGCAACTATCATGAGGTCTAAAATATAGGCTACTGCATGTTTAAGGAGACCTCTATGGTCGATATCCTATTATCTAGCATTTGGATTTGTGTTTTTCAAATATGGCTAAATAACTAATTAAACAGATTAAAAATTATTAGATAACATAAAAGGACAATTAAGAATATAAATGTTGTTAAGTGATATTGGTTAAATATAACCTATATGAAATGAGCTTTAGCAATTACATGTTCTTACAATATATATGTATGTTATGCATGAACTGTATTGCTCTCATGAATGCTTGTACAAGTGTTACTATGAATATTTTATTGAATGCACCATTAAGCTTTATGCTTAGTGCATCATTGTTTTGTGATGCATAGGTAGAGGATAGTAGATCAAAGTAAAGCCTCAAGTAGAGTAGTATAGATCAAAAGAGTTATTTCATTTTAGTGTAAACTTTTATTCTATATATAAATTTTGTATCACTAAAAAGACACTCACATGTAAAGTTAGAGGTTAGGCCTAAACTTGTATATGTAGAGTTTTTGTAACTGTTATAAGGATATGATGTGGATGTATGTATATATGACTATATGTTATATGCTTGTGATGTGAATATATGATTCATAGGGTTCTAATATGATTGATTATGGTTATAGTGGCTGATGAGCATGTAGAGATGTTTAAGAGGATCATATTGTGAGCATGTATTGATTATATATATTGAAGTGTTATTTTTCATAGGTTACTATTTGGGCTAGTGTCACTAGATAGCCGTTATGCTACCAAAATTTTGACACAATGATCCTTACTACTACACCATAACAAGGTTGTGATTAAAACAAAATCTAAAGGATTTTATAAGCTAGACACATTCCAAATTAATGGTTAAAGGTAAGTGGATTATTAGGTAAAGTGGTTTTATAATGAGTTAGATATCAGATGTATGCCACCTCTCATTCGGGTCCAATGATTAGATTAGGTAAGAGGTATTGCATATAAGTGACTTAGGTTTAAGATCATGCATTACATAAATCTACACTGCTTGAGGCTTCTTAGTTGTTCTTTTGTAGAGATTAAAGATAAGTGAATCTATGCCACTAAGTGGTAGAGAAGAGGTAGAAGTCATGCTCCAACAATGGTTAATGTGCTTAGAAGGGCTAAGTCTTTTACACTAGGGGAGGCTAGACAAGCACCTCTGACATAACAGTCTTGCTTTAGCAAATGGTTAACTTACTCAAATAGGCTACAATAGCCATTGCATCTCTACCTCTAGTTTTGCCACCTCTACCTTCACAAGCACTCTAAAGACTTATTTGGAAAGGATCAAGAAAATAAGACCAATAAATTTTATGAGAGTGAAGCATGATGATTTAGCTACTTTCAAATATTGGTAAGAATGAATCATGAGAATTCTTCAGCAATTGTAGTGTATCATAAAAGAAAATGTGATTTGTGTAACATCCTTATTACAAAAAAAAAAACCTTTCAGATGGTAGGAGACTTTTTCTAAACACAAGGCACCACAGGAGATGACATGGGAGTTCTTTTTAGAGGAATTCAAGAAAAAATACATTATTGAAATTACCTAAAGAAAAAGAGAAGGAATTTACTAAATTAAATAGACATGCTAAATAGGTCATGCCTACTAATGTTAAAAGATGCAAGAGATTTAAGAAAGGCTTTAATCACGATATCATATTACATGTAGTGATAATGAATATCAGAGAATTCCCTGGTCTTGTAGTAGCAACATACACAATAGAAGAAAAATAAAAAGAGAAAAGTGAAAGCTTTCAAAAGAAGAGTTTATTCACTCAAGGCCAAGGTAGTTCTACCCCTAAGGTTGGCTAGAGGTAAAAAGGGAATCAGGTTACCTAGCAAATATAGAGACAGGCTTAAACTCAAAAATTTAGTCAAAGATCACAAGCTAAGCCCGAACAATAGCCACAAGCTACTAGTGCTCCTATTTGCACTACCAAGAGTGCATTAGCTAGATGTGAGCACTCTAGTAAGGGATATAGGGGCATTTGTTAGAAGATAATACTGAGAGCATGTTATAGATATAGGTTTAAGGATCATTTTCAGAAAGATTTTCCTGAGAGGTTAGTAAACTCTCCCTAGTTCTAGGCTTTATCACTAGCTCTTACTAGAATATAAAGAAGAAATAGGGGCAATAGGGTAGAGGGTAGCTAGTGTGGCAAATCAGAGACTACTGATAAAGCTAAAACTTGAGCTTTAACCCTTTAGCATGCCATTTAGGCTTAAGAAGAGGTGGATTCTCCTGACATGATTACTAGTACATTTTTTCTCTTTGAATTACCTACTTTAGCCTTGATTGATCCAAGGTTTACACATTTGTACATTTCCATAACATAAGTACAAGATAAAGGGCTAGAGTTAGAACAACTTAACATAGACATTATGGTTAGTAACTCTGTAGGGCAACATGCGATAGTCAATAAAGTATACAAAGAATGTCCTTTGATTGTTCAAAGACTTGATATTCCTGTAGACCTCATTGAGTTGCCATTCGATAAGTTCAATATAATCATGGGCATAGAATGCCTATCTAAATACCATGCAATAATAGACTACAGAAATAAAAGGATTACACTTAAAATAGTAGATGGAGCTAAAAACATAGTAGTTGTTGAAAGAGCATCATCTCTAATGTCATTTTAATGGTTACAGCAAGGCAAATGATATGGAAGGGATCTCAATCTTACTTGGCTCAAGTAGTTGATATAAGGAAGGTGGAATTAGATACTAATTAGATACCTAGAGTGTCAAAGTTCCCAAATGTATTCTCAGATAAACTACCTAATTTACAACTAGAATGGGAGCTTGAGTTTAGGATTAAAGTTTACCCTGGCACTGCACTAGTCTCTATATCTCTATACAAAATGGCCCCTAAAAAGCTAAAAGAATTAAAGATACAGCTACAAAAATTATTAGACAAAAGGTTCATTAGATCAAGTGTGTCACTCCAGGGAGCACTAATACTATTTGTGAAGAAAAAGGATGGTTCTTTATGGTTATATGTGGACTATAGACAACTAAACAAAGTGATGATAAAAAATAAATACCCATTATCCTACATAGATTAGTTGTTTGATTAGCTTAAGGGAGTAAGTTTTTTTCTCTAAAATTGACCATAGATCATAGTATCATCAATTGAGGGCTAAAAAGCAAGATATGCCAAAGATAGCTTTTTAGACCAAATATAGGTTGGGCTTATTGATGTTCTAATAGCCTTCATAGACTTGATGAATAAGATCTTCAGACCTTATCTAGATTAGCTCATAGTGGTCTTTATAGATGTATTTATGGTGTATTCTAAGAATAATGGAAAACATGAGTAGTATCTTAGATTGCTCTTACAAACCTTGAGAGATAAGAAACTTTATGCCAAGTTAAGTAAGTGTGAGTTTTAGCTTAATGAAGTGTCTTTCCTTGGACACATTGCTTCTGTAGGTGGCATTCAAGTTAATCCAAGTAAAATAAAGGAGATATTAGAGTGGAAGCCACCTAGAAATGTGACTAAGATCAGAAGTTTCTTATGTTTGGCTAGTTGTTATAGGTAGTTTGTCAAGGGATTTTTCATGATTACAACACTTATGACATGCCTATTACGTAAGAATGTTAAATCCATATGGGATGGCAAATGTCAAGAAAGCTTTGATGAGCTAAAGACAATATTGATAGAGGCTCCTATTCTTATATAGCCAATGTCAAGAAAAGACTTCATTATCTACATGATGCTTGTTATAATGGACTTGGGTGTGTTCTAATGTAAGATAGCTAGGTTGTAGCATATGTATCAAGACAATTAAAACCATGTGAAATGAATTATCTAACACATGATTTAAACCTTACAACTATGATTTTAACTTTGAAGATATGGAGGCATTATCTCTATTGAGAGAAATGCTATGTGTACATTAATCATAAAAGTTTGAAGTACCTACCTACATAAAAAGAGTTGAATTTGAGATAGTGCAGATGGATGATTAAGGATTATGATTGCCTTATCAACTACCATTTGAGTAAAGCCAATATGGTAGTCGATGCTTTAAGTGGGAAATTTATATCAACTATGAAAGCGATGAATGTTAAGCTAAAATTCATAGATGATAAAGCATTTTTAGCTGAGTTTCAAATGAAACCAAGTTCAGTACAACAAGTGACTGATGCTAAAAAATGACAGTAAGCTTGTAAATATTATTTGATTGATCTAAGAGGGGAAGTCTATTATGTATGATGTTAAGTAAGATAGGTGTTTATGTGTATCAGATGTAGAGGAAATAAAAAAAGCACATTTTGAAAGAAGCCTATAATGCTCCATATACAATACACCCTAAAAGCAAAAAGATCTATCATAACTTGAAACCTTATTATTGATTGTCCAATATGAAAAAAGATGTAACAATGTTTGTCATCAGATGCCTTACATGTCAACAAGTGAA
>CANXYI010357154.1:0-11173 GCA_948208565.1 Hura crepitans | reverse complement strand
TAGTGACTAAGGCAAAGTTGAACTATAAATTAAATTCAAAGTTGCTCAAAAAATTATGAAAATTATACAACTTGATAATTAAAAAATCTAATGAGTCTAATGGCATTAAAATTAGAATTTTTCAATATGGGTAGTAATTTTTTGAGAAATTGGACAATATAAAAATAACAAAATTAATTGGTTCTTCAATGTTTTGTAGCGCCAATTTTTTGAGCCCTTTAAGGGATAATTAAAGTGGATTATTGCTATAAAAATGGCAATTTAATTGGCTCGTGAAGAGAAGAGAAAAATAAAGAAAAATGCTAAATATTGTATTTTTTAGGGAGGGTATAAATAGATTATTTTAACCCAAATAGTCAAAATCACTATTCACCTTCTGTCACACCCTTACCTAATTTCCATAGAAACCATAAAAAAGCATGAACTCTCCCTCAAGGTCACCCATCTTAGGATTTTCCTAAAGTTTATTCATTTAAATTTTATTAACTTATTCTATTTTTAACCTTATGTCTAAAATCTTTTTAATTTTTTCTATCACTTCTTTATTATTAGTTCATAATAGTTATAACACATTTAGAAAACCTTTCGTTTTGTCAAAAACACTTTTACAGAAAATCAAATAGCATAATAACTATCTTAGTTAAAATCCAAAAAAATTTTTCGTGTAATAAAACATACTTCCATAAAGTTTATTTTGAATCCTTATATCTCAGACCTTCTAGTCCTCTATTCTTATCTTATTCAACACATTACATGAACAATCATGATATTAATATCAACACTAATAAACATAGGGTCCTACACCTAATAGCATCATCAATTATAGAAAATACACTATAATTATATGCATTTACAGTTATTTTTTCCATATTTTCATTATATGTTTATCATTTACTGCTAGACAGGCTTTTATGTATAACTAAAATGTATATACATCCTATAACCTTACTTTTTATAAACATGAGTACACATCCTATAATTATAGTCAAAAGACAAAAAGAAAACACCCTAGAGACTCTTGTTCGACTGTTGAGGTTTCACACTTGTCGTACTATCCTAACTTTGACCTGTTTATCAAAACATTGATACATTGAGTAAAACTTAGTGGTGAATATGAAGTAAACATATATATGTTTCACATTTATTCATGTAGTCGTGCAACTACAGTCACTTAGAATAGTTCATTTCATTAAACATGCAATTACAGCAATGTAAATATCATCTCAAATTATATACTGCATTATCATCCCATATGTGGTATTTTCATTCTTTTATCTTCCATTATCTTTCCATTTTGTATTATAGTGCACATTACATTTACTTCCATTATTAGGCCTATACCGAAAGACTACACCTAAGTACACTAGATAATGAAATCTTGGGTGTGCAATGGTCCATATTTTGGACCTTATACTGTAACTGCACCTATATAATCCTATGTCACACTATGCAGTGGTTCCATAAACCTTATACTATAGTTGCACCTATATATTCTTGTGTAGTGGTTCTAGAAACCAAAATGCTACTGCACAGCCACTTTTGTAAATAAGTATTGTGTAGTGGTTCTAATGAACCAAAACGTTACTGCACTAGTCACATATCATAATAAAAGTGGTATTAATCTAATTGATCAAACCTAGTAGCTACTTTATTCAATGTTGACTGGTTAACCAATCTAATGGGCATCTAACTATATGGGCCATCTGTTTATTTTTATTATTCATTCAAGTGTTGGTCATTTTACTTTGTTTACCCTCATTTTTCATTACCCTTTTTAATTATTCTCTTTCCAAGTGATTTACATAATTACTAATATGTCATACCCTTGGCTTTCAACCAAGTTTCTCTTATTTTATCATCATTCACTTATCATATTCATCATTCCTTATTCATAAGCTTACTGCATATTTCAATGCGCTTAATTTGTCATAAAGCATTTTTAGGTATTATATTCACATTTTTTTATTTTCACTTCATTTTCCTTATACATTTTCTTAAAGCCATTTTCTTGTCATTTTGATGTCATATAGGTGCATTCTTAATCACTTTATATGCACGCACTCACATTATGTGGTTCAGCCTCCATTAGCCTTATAACATAATTATTTTTTCCATGCCATTTGATTACATTTTCATGCATTGTTCATACTTACATACAATGTTCATTAATTTATTATTCATTTATACATGTATTGCTCAATTACTAAAGTATCCATCTCATGTACACCATTTGGCCATATTGGGTTCAATGCCATCTATATTCATTCAAGGCCATTTCATTGCATTTTCCCCATTTACATGCATTTATTCATCAAATGGTTTAATTATACCATTATAATGTAATGACCCAAAAATCTCGACTCTCATGAATAGTACTTCCTCAAACTTGAGTTGCACTAAGCATACCAATGGGGAGTACTAATTACAAGAGAATTATAGGCAAAGTTAAGCTAATACGAAGTCATTTTGATGGTTAAAAATGCTAATTAAGATTTTAGGGCACTGTCATATGAATAATGCCGTAGGCAAAGTTGAACCACAAAATAAATAAAAATAGTTGCTCAAAATAATTTGAAAATGTTACAACCTGATACTTAAATATTCTAAATAGTCTAATGGCTTTGGAATTAGAATTTCTTGAGTTTGCGAACTATTTTTAACCAATTTTTGGGATATAAAATGTATTAATTTTCCTGGTTATTGTCATATTTTAGGCTCGAGATTTTTAGAGGATTTAGGGCTTGGATTGATGGAATTTTAAGGATATAAAAATGGGAAAACTGACATTCCTATTAGCTTGAATAATTTTTCAAAGGAAGAAAAAATTATTTTTTGGGAAAGTATAAATAGGGGAAGTTTTTCACTCCTCCCATTTACAACAAAAACTTACCATCCTTTAATCCTCTACACAAAATTTTGCCCACCTACTCTCCCTCTCTCCTTCTTTGATTTTTTTATTTCTTAGCTTGACTAACTCCACAAGCCTATAGCCAAATCGAATAGCATCTTGAGATGAGTTTGTGGACACCAAAATCATCGAGAATGGCAGAGTATTTTGGGAGAAAAATCAAAAAGAATCCAAAGGTGAATAATAACCTCCCGACTCTCAGGTTTTTCTTTTTCATAAATTTTATTTTTCATAGGTTCCTTGGGTGTTGTAGAGCACATATATAGGCTTAGAATATTTTTTCGATGTTTATATTATTTTATATTAATTTTTACTTTTTGTACCCTTTTGTATTCGTAGGCAAAATGACAACTCGAGCCTCCCAAGGCAAGGAGAAGGCCTAAGGCAACCTCAGGTGTCCCATATAACCTTATTGGGTTTTTGTAATCACTTTAATTTACCTAAAATTTGCATTTAATGTATTATTTGCTTTATGACATCAATAGTAATAAATGGTATTAAAAGCATAAAAATGCAATAAATGATATAATTATAATTTGTGATGAATAAAATGATAAATGCATGATATGAAATGGTTTGGAGTGGTTATGAGTGATGAAATTGTAAGAATGTTGATTTTGAGTTTATTAATACATTGTGCAGTTTAAAAACTAATTATGCCATGTTATGTGTCGTATGCCTACAATTATATGCGTATGGTTATTGTATGATTAGAACATGTATAATAGATCTAAAGTGTGGTATATTGCTATGGAATGACTTGATACACAAATGTGTGACATTATGCCTACTTGAATCAATAAGTGTGATAATGTGTGTGTGCATGTTCTTATCGATTTGAAAGTATCGTATGTGCATGAATGCGATGTGCTAATGTGCTAAAAATGGATTTTTTACATATAATGAATATATTTGTGCTATAAATGAATGAAGAGGCATTGTATGACCATTTGAATATAAATATTGGAAACTGCTATGAAATGATCGTTTGGTTCGGTATTTGAGTTTTTTTTGTGACATATTGATATGATGTTGTGTCCGATGCCATTACACCTAGGAAATGAATCCTATGGGTAGTAATGGAGATTAATAAGCCTAAGTCGCCTAAGTATACGTGTTTAGGCCATGTAAAGGTGTAATGAGGCCGATGGTGATTTTGAGTAATATAATAATATAAAAAGTGATACTGGTTAAAATGGCACATAATGACATGTTTAATAATGCCTATATAGTTAGACAACCTAGTTTGGATAGGTTGATTAATCAACAAGGATTATAGTGGCTGCTAACATACCTTCAGGTATGAGACCTGTGGGTCATTGATTTATGTGTCGATAGGCATGAGAGCCTTCGAGCCTAAGTTTGCTTATGCATATGAGGATGTGAGAGCCTTCAGGCCTAAGATTATGTGCCGATGGGCATGAGAAACTTCGGGCTTAAGATTTATGTACCTAAAGGGTATGAGATCCTTCAAGCCTAAGTGTTACATATTTGTGAATGTGAGAGCCTTCGGGCATAAGCTTACGTATCTATTGATTTGAGAGCGTTCGAGCCTAAGTATATGTACCTATGGGTATGAGTGCCTTCAGGCCTAAGTTATTCCATTATCTAGTCTGAGTTAGTTGTCTTATTAATATGGGCATAAGTTAAACAATTAAAATGACTTAAAAATGCATAATTTAGAATTACATGTTAAGTGAAAGTAATATATGACATATGGATATAATGATGCTGAATGACTTAAAACCAGTCTTAAGGTGCATAGATGTGTTAATTTTCATTCTTATGGCTATAGATGATGATTATATGTTAATATGACTCAAAACATTAATATGGATAGTTATGATGTGCATATATGAGTTTATGTGTGCATAATGGTAATTATGACTAAAAAACATATATGTCATTACTCTTCGCAATGTATGACTATGGTATGATATCTTACAAGTTATTATGATGAAGATGTGATAAATGTTGTGCTTTATGGACTACAAATGATTATTACATTATGTTTGTGATTTTTGGCATATTTGACTATTAAAGGGATGAGTATTGCATGAAATGTGTATGTTTGTATATAAGACACCAAATATGCATGGTTGTGATTTTAAATCTGAATATGGCTTATATGCATTTATAGGCCTACTAAAACTAACCTTTTTACTAGTTAAAGTGATTACACCACTAAGCGAAAGCTTACCACATTGCTTATTTGCGATGTGTAGGTAACAGGGCAGCAGATTAAAGCCAAAGCTTCCATATATCAGGAGACATAAAGATAGCCCCTGCGTCGTATTTCTTTAATTTTTATAATAGTGATGTGATGTAAATTAAATGGTTAATAGTTAGCGTGCTCTTGTGATATAAAGGGATTAGGTCTAACCTGCATTTTGGCATGGGCTTTTTGTATTCAGATATTTTAACTATTGATTTTACTTTTCTACTTCTCGCATGTTTGTGTGATGATATATGAGTTTGCATGTGAGAATGTTGTTTGTTGAGAGCCTGAGGCTCATTCTATTTTGTGTTGTGATTAGAGGGTCAAGAGGACCTATTGGAGTGTGAGATGAGTTTATTGATGTTATAAAAGTGTTTTTAAGCTGGTAAAAATTTGGAAAAGTATCCCAGTACAACTGTTATGTTGCCAGATTTCTAAAACGATAACCCCATTATTTACCTCAATTTGCATGCCAAAAAGGTTTTTAATGTTTTATCTCAATATTGAGTTAAAAAAATGTTTTCCTAAATAAAAGTTTTAAATTCAAAGTGATTTTGGATAACAGAACTGGATATCATTTTGCATGCGTATGTCCCTGGTTCGGGTCCTGTGTAGGGATTGGGCAGACCATGTCACTCTTAGTGGTATCACAACATCCGATTGGGATTTCCTTTAGACCTATGGGTTGCACAATAGCACTTTAGGAGTTTAATACATTTACATCAAATACTATTACATCTTTTGCTCATAATCTATTTTTATTGCCTATAGGTACGGGATATGAGTAGTAGAGCTATGCCTAGTGAGGACAAAAGGGTAAAAAGACATGCTCCTTTTGCCTTTAGACAAGGAGAGACACAGCCTTAGTATGGACACACAGTGATGTTAGACATGTTTTTCTCAAGTAGAAGGTCCATCTACATGGTTGCCGATGATGCTAAAGTTTATTAGGGAAGTGACAATAGCTACTGCGATAGCTACTACTATGGTTACTAATGTATAAATTGTTCCACCACCAATGCCATAAGAATAGCTAGCATTCCAAAGGACTTATATGGAGAGACTAATAAATAATAGGGCTAAATTCTTTAAGGGGGAAGAGTCAGATAAGTCCAGTAGAGCTGAATACTTATGACACCCCTGCTGGATCCCTTAACAAACCCTATAAGTGATGCATGCACTCCTAGGTCACTAATACCATTCCTATCACTTCCACTACTTACATCAGTTAAACTTACTTTGTTACCAAATTCACTTTCCATATGTTTTATATCTTATCAAGGTATAGTCATACAAAAATGCTACTTTCAAATAATTACGAGTCATTTACAAAAACATAGAAATTCCGACAACATAACGGCTATCTGGGTTCTATCCCAAAATTTTCAAAAGCCTGTTTAACACTTTTATAAACATTTCACCACTCCTGGGCCTATTTGGTCCACCATTCTTAGTATAACAACAACTTAATTACACATCAAACTGAAGCCTCAGGCTACAAATAAAGTATGAGTATATATAGAGCCTCAAGCTCACATCAACATCACACATCACAATTGAACATACATTCATAAGAAGAGTATATAAAATTACTTTATTTACATCAGTAGGTTATGTTTACTTAAATATGTTACATATCCATAGCTTAAATACATGTTTCCACCCAATTCCCACCTAGGTACATGGATATCAAAATTATACAATAATCACTTTAAAATCTTTCACTAGTATCCTCTAAACTACTATTGTCATGCTTCATGAGGTAAGATCTCACTGTTGAGTACCTGCACACCGAAATAGGTATGCTGAGTATACGAGATACTTAGTGGTGAACTTAAAGCATTTAAATCATGGCATTATATCATTTACATACCTATGTAGTTTAATAAATGATTTTACTTCATTATGTGATTCAATTATTTAGTAGGGTGCCAAATTACTAAAATACCCCTAAGGTATTTATAAGTCTTGAATTAACATTTTTGACTCAAATAAATTATTTAGAGTAAGCATTATTACTTTTAGCATGCATACTTTACAAAAATCACTTTATTTATAACATATGTGAAAAATAACTAAAATACCCCATTATCTGTATTTCACCAATTTCTCAAAAAAATTCATTCTGTTATGCTTAATTTTATCTTCCATAATTATTCTGCTTACTACTTAATTTAATTCACTAGCCCGACTAGGAAGATGGAACTTAAAGACACTAGATCTAGAGAGAAAATAAACTAGTGCAGTGGTTCCCATTTTAGACCTATGTCGTTGCACCGGCATGTGTGCCATAATGAAGATCAATCATAGCCTCTCTAAACAAAAGTAAATAGTAGTTGTGTGACATAATAGAGATTAGCCTCTAGGCCTCCTTAGCCACAAATAATTATCATTAATAACTAGGTGACATAATAGAGATCAGTTAGTAGACCTCTCCAACCACCAATAAATACCATCAATAACTAGGTGACATAATGGAGATCAATCCATAGACCTTTCCAGCCACCAATGAAAATTGCTACTTAAATCTTAGACAACTAGCAGTTGTAAAACCCTAAGTTGATCGGTCAACACATCTAGTGGGTATCTAACTAATAGGCAAAGTAGCTTAATTTGAGTTCATTTATTGATCAAAAATATTCTTATAATATTTATGTTTCAAAAATAGACAGTTAAAAAATTTATCTCATACCTTATTTTTTTAGCTAGATTAGTATAGCCATATTTTGGCTCTATTAGGTAAAATTCCATAATAATATTTAAGTCTGCCATTACCAAAATTCAAGGTGTCATATGTTATGATTATTCATGGCATTAATACTTAAAAAATTAATACATTCTATCCAGTGACAATTTTAGTTCAGGTACTGGTTAACTAGACAATTATAGGTAATTTCGACCACTTTTCAAGTCAATTTCTATGACTTTTTTAAGTCCAAATTTAAGACAATTTTCAATGTCTGTTTAAGCACATTTCTAGGCACAAAGCCAACCACAACTGGACCAATTCCTAAGCCAACTACTAGGCATAAATAGCCAAGCATGAAAAGGTCTCAAATCTAGCCATTTAAGGCATAAGCAAAAGTGCATTTACATAGCACACTTCAAGCCACTTTTTAGGTACTTATTTCAAGCCATAGCTACATGTTTTAGTTCAATTCTTTTTAGCCATTTTAAAGACATTTTCAAAGTGTATGTTATCATATCAATATGCCATGTACTTTATTAATTTCATAGTCACTTTATGCCAATTATCTAGCTATTGTAATTTACTTAACTAACATTTTAACAACCTTAAGCTTCCTGCCATCCTACCATTATTGAACTCTCGAGTACTAAGAGAAAAATGACTCAATTTCTATTCCTTTTCACATGATATCAATACTCAACCATATATACATGCCATGAACACAAATATACTCATAAACATCTCACTTTAAGTTAATATTGCTAAGTTACAAAACAACATTCCTAAAAATCTCTCATGATAGCTTGTGGGTACAAGCAAAAAGTTAAAATCCATGGTGATTTCCACTCCCAATTTCCATAGTTCTCATCCTAGCATGCCCAAGCAAATTTGAATATTCATTATAAGCAGCAAACTTCCCATCCAAATAGCCATAAACATTAAATTTAGCAAACATGTAAGGCTAACTTTGCAACCACTTTGAAACATCACTCTAAATTTCACTAAGTTCTCAATTTAACCAACATTACCAAGAAGGAAATCAACCTTAATCTCAACATTCTAGCTATCCTAACTTAAGATTCATTAGCCTAGGCACCTTAAGACAAGAAGAAAAGACTTGAAGTTCACTTACTTGTGAAAGAAATCTTTGAATTCTTTAAGTACCCTAAATTGTCTAGCCACCATAGTAAGCTTCTCCTCCTTTCGTGGACATCAAGTTGCCCTCCAATGGTTACCAACACCTCACACACACAATCAAACAAGTCTTAAGCATGTCTTAGCATCAAATGGCAGTCAAAAATCCTAACAAAAATAGAAGAATCATCTAAAACTCACCTTATGATCACTATTCTAGATTGCTCTATACCAATCAGCTTGTATGAATTTTATCTCCCAAACAAAAACTAATTTCTACTTAATTCTTGTTCCTCATGGTACCTAACATATAGAAGAAATTTTAGCAATTGGAATCACTCAATTTAGTGGTCAGAGGAAGAAGTTATCACCATTCTCTCCTCTATCTGGCATCGAAAACAAAAGAAGAAAAGGGAGGAAGGAGAAGTTTTCATCCAAGTTGAAATCCACTTGTCAAGGCATATTTGCCACTTGGTAACCTTGCATAGCCACTTGGCATGAAGTGAGGCCCACCTTGACATGTCAAAGGTGGTCCTGGTAATCCTAAACCATCTTGATTTTTTAGTAAACTTTAAAATTTTATAGAAATTCACTCAGACATTAGAAAATTATGCCGTTTACTTTAAAATTCCTATTTTAATCCCCTCTATCTACTCATAAATTTTTGTGGCCATATTCCATCGATAAAATAGTTTTCATACTACCTCGATTTGTATGCCAACCTAAAAAATTTTGAGAATTTGTAAATGACCTCTGATCTTAAAAATTCTTTAACTAGTGGATGTAGTGGAATTTTTAAGCTTTAGGGTCTGATATTTTCAAGTCCATCCGGGCACACCTCGAGTCAGTCCTGGCATGAAAAATTTTTATTAAAAGGATGTATTCTTTACTACTTAGAATGAATTATTAGTTCTACTAAATTCTTAAATTTTAACTTTTTCATCAACTTAAGGCCCCTAAAGTTTCATAACCAGTGCCACTACCTGGGTCCACATGCAAGTGACATAGCAATCCTGGCACACTTCCCGGACCCTATGGCATTGTTCATAGAGCCTTAAATCATAGGCATTACATTTTTTCCCCTAATAAATAAATTTCATCCTTGAAAGTACCTTAAACAAATAGCTGCAGACATTAGGCTTTCATCAACTCCTCTAGCTCTCACGTAGCCTCTTCTGTATTGTGATGCCTCAATAACACCTTAACTAGTGGTATGGATTTATTCTGTAATTTTTTCACCTCCCAAGCCAAAATTTGAATTGGTTCTTCTTCATAACATAAATCAGGCTACACCTCATTCTCTAACCCTCTTGGTGATCTCATACGGCTTGATAAACCTAGGACTCAGTTTCCCCTTTTTACCAAACCTCAAAATTTTCTTCCAAGGAGAAACCTTTAGGAATACCTTATCACCCACTACATATTCAATGTCTTTTTGCTTTAGGTCAGCATATGATTTTTATCTACCAACTGCTACCTTCAGCCTTTCTCTAACTACCTTTACTTACTCTTCAGCATCCCTAATCAGTTCAACACCAACAATCTTTCTTTCCACAACCTCACTCTAACACAAGGGAGTTTTACATTGTCTACCACACAGTGCCTCATACAGTGCCATTCCCAAACTGGACTGGTAGCTGTTATTATAGGCAAACTCTACCAAGGATAAGTACTAATCCTAGCTACCCTTAAACTCAATAGTATAGCCTCACAGAATATCTTTTAATATTTATGTCACCCTCTCTGACTATTTGTCAGTCTGAGGATGAAATGATGTGCTGTAAGCCAATCTAGTACCTAATACCTCCTATAACTTTAAAAGCTAGAAGTAAAGTAAGGATCTCTATTAGAAATAATAGTCATTAGCACACCATGCAATCTAACTATCTCATCCATATATAGTTTAGCTAATTTTTCTAAGGAATAATCAATTCTAATAGGGATGAAATAAGCTATCTTAGTCAATCTATCCACTATTGTCCACACAACATCACACTTGCCTCTAGTCATAGGCAATCCTACCACAAAGTCCATAGTCACTTTCTCCCATTTCCATTCTGGTATTGCCATAGGATGTAGCAAATTAGAAGAAACCTAATGCTTAGCTTTCACTTGTTGGCATGTCAAACACCTAGCAACATATTCTACTATATCTTTCTTTATACCAGGCCGCTAATACTGGGATTTCAAACACAAGTACACCTTCATGCTCTTTGGGTGCATA